>SNQJ01S0040954.1:104534-125771 GCA_010110895.2 Picea sitchensis
TAGAATGACTCATCATTCTATGCATATGCATGTTCATAATTAACAACAGTAAGTTTATTATTTCAATTTTCTGAACATAAAATTTTATGTAGTCTCTATTCATGTGACTAACTGGCTTGCAACTTTCGTGTTGTAATGTTTAACAGTTCCTGAAATATTCTCAACTTCATGAGTTAGCAACATTTCATCCATTAGTATAATTATTTCCATGCAATAATGTATATGCATGTACTTACAAAACATATTCAACCATTGCATTCAGTATACAATTCTATCACTTACTATGCATGAGTGCAATTCTCAATGCATTCTTATTCAGTGCACCTTACATTGAATTACATAATGCTCTTTATCTCAGTCATGTATCTCACCATCCATGAGTTGGAATTCTGGCCAATGTGTTGCCACATTCTCCACACACTTCCTATTATCTTCCCAATTAATTGGATGCCTTCCTTTTCGAACCGAACACTACACCAAGAATACAATTCAATGGTGATCATTAGTGT
Source organism: Picea sitchensis (assembly GCA_010110895.2). NCBI lineage: Eukaryota > Viridiplantae > Streptophyta > Pinopsida > Pinales > Pinaceae > Picea > Picea sitchensis. The sequence continues at coordinate 105,044 of SNQJ01S0040954.1, forward strand.
TAGCAAAAAGGTTGCAGTCCAAGTTTTATTTAAAAGTAGGAAAATTTTAGTACTTGTGTGGCTCATAACCTTTCCATATCCTTACCTTGCTATATCCAACTAGGTCCTAGTCTCATACATGACTAGATTACTGGCATTTATTCCTATAACTAGTTTTTATCTTTCATTCTTTGTTTATTACCCCATAACCAAATTAACATGACATTCTACTATGTCAGTGTGTGCATTCAGAAGCTAAAAAGATTTGAATTAATACATTCCTCCAGCCTTTACCACATACAGTGGTATGCATTCAATAATATAATCATGTGATTTTATAAAATAACTCTGGTTGAGGAAATTCTTACCAAAATTTCCTTTCAACAATTATGCAAAAAGAGTGATAAAAACTCATACCTGCATGACTACCATTAATAAAAAAAATTATACTACCTAAATATCTGATAGCAGTAGAATCTTTCATGCTTCTTTTATCAAACTTATAACCAACACTTCAGCTCTCTGTTTCTTCCTTCCTTATGCAACAACATCACCAACAACACTTGCAACATGTAAACATTCTTTCCATTGGCTGACCCAACGAGCCATAACATACTTGCTTCTACAAAATTGCAACAACTTCTTTCTCCCTATTAAAATTTTTCCTGCTCATTCCAAATGTATTCAATTCTTCCCAGATTACTGAATCTTCTTGTTCTCTCCACTTTAATCATTGTGCATGATTATTCCTTCCCTGATCACTTTTGATGCAGTGCCCCCACCTCATCGGGGTCTGCTGACCTCCCAATCAATGGATCTTCAACTCTCGAAGTTGGAGAAGCTCTTTGAGTCCCTACTAGAACCTCCACGAAACAAATCCACATGCCTTGCGTGAAACCTCACCTACGAGAACTAGTGGCAGTGCAAGCTTCCTCTATGTGACCATCGACTATGACAACACGCCTATCCAAAAGGAATTTCAGGATTTCACGTACCGAGTGTTTCGATATGATTCACCCTCGACTCTCTCTATCCCCAAAATCTGAAACAAGAGTCTAGCATGTGCTAGATCTTCTCTTAACTTCCACCAACGTGACCTAGGGCCCAGCTTCCGAGTGCTACGAGACTTTACCCTTCATGAACTTCGTGGATTAGCTCTCCTCCTTTCTCCCAAGGTCTGAACTCCCGAACCCCATTCACCTCAGATCAATGATCCACAACCTTTTGGGTTTCGAGGGTCTAGATCAATTCCTCGCGAATCATAAATTCATGTTTCGGGGTTTCAAAATATAGTTCCTCTCTTTTCTTCCGATCTCTAGTTTTCCAAAATCCATGTGAATCAGATCCAATGACTCACAGCTCCTTGTAATCCAATGGTGTGGATCCTTTCTCGTGAATCAAGACTTAGCGGTTCATGAAATCAGAAAACAGTTCTCTTCCCCTTTCCAACTTTCGACTTCACAAAATTCAAGTGTGTCAAATAAATGGCTCACACTCGCTGTGATTCAATGGTCTAGATCTCTCATCATGAATTAGAAGTTCACATTTCTGGATTTTCAAGAGAAACTTCCTCTGTTCTCCCAACTCTTGATTTCCGATTTCCCGATGAAAGGAATCAACGGTTCGATCTTCTTTGAGATTGAGGGTTCGATACCTCTCCTGAGCTTTCAAGTGTTGAATGACTCTTAGCTTTATCCTCCTCACAATTTCTTTTGATGTAACAACGCACCGTCCGTTCATGTTCTCAATGAATTCTTTCCAAATATCTTGGTGTCAATTCTTATGGACTTGACTTCCTCCCTAACTTGAAGGATTTCAAATATTTCAAAGGCTTCAACGGTGTTTTCCCTCCTGAGCTTCTGTTAATGAAATTTTAACTTCACCCTGGTGCACACTTGCGCTCTACGTGCGAACTTGCACTGTTTCTCCCTGAGATTTTAACTTACTCAGTCTCAAAGGGACTCAACCCTTCTGTGTTTTCCAAAACACTTTTTGGTGCCCTCCTGGCACACTCTATGCTTGTCTCCTTGAGTCTTTCGAAGTTAAAACAAGTTCCCTCTATAAGCACTCCTTGTGCTTGATATGCATACTCTGCATACAAAAGTTCTACGCTATCACTTCTCAGCTTCATTTTCTGAACTGGAAGCATTATGTGTCTATTCCATTTCTTTTCACTTCGTGGAAATTATAATCGGTTCTGTCACTCGTCAAACTTTTGCAATCACAATGTGCAGACAAACAGAATTTGTTAGGCCATCTCTTCTTAACAAATTCCACACATTCAAAACCAATCCGATTTAAGAAAATGTTTCGATTTCATGAATTTTTCGAGCTCTCCTCGGCTCTGTAACTTTTAGGTGATAGCCCTATCTTTCTTTGTCCCTAACTCATGCGATCATGGGCCATGACCAAATGCTAGACCACTAGGTGCTAAGAGGCTTTTCGGCCTTCAGAAAGTTTCAAGGCACACACAACTATCTCCCAGATTTCCGATTATCGAATTCATGAAATCGGGTGGATCAACAGTACACGTTTACTCATCCTCCAATGGTTGAAATCCACTTTGGTCTTTCCGTCATAAAAAAATTTGGGACTTCAGGACTCGAAGTTTCAGGGTTTTGGACTTGTAGGCTCCCACACTCGCTTCCCAACTTTCGACCTTTCTAGCCTCCGGGCCCACAACACAGTTGTCACCAACCACAGTGGTGACATGTGGTGTACTTAAGAAGGTCCATGTTACCTCATGTTATGTTATCTAGCCCTACTACGTCTGTTTTTCCTTCGGGGCCCACTGGCACGTGGCCCAGAACCCGTGGGTTCACATCCATCAAAGTGACGTCAACTCGACCCACTACTTCGGCTCTTCGGGATTTCACGATTTTGGGCTTCGGGAGTTTGTGCATTAGCACATCCCACTTCTCTCGACAACCGAACTCCCAAAATGCTGAAATTATTCCCAAACAATTGATGGTCCAGATCTCTCCTTGATCAATGGTTGTGTTATATATAAGATTTGCCCCACCATTGCTATCTTGCACAAAGGGCCTTTTTCCATTTCCCTATGCAGACTTGTCATCCCTTTTTGATGAATCCAAAGTTAGAAATACATATTTTTCCACATATATGCACCCTGTCTACTATACAACATGCGTATACATAGGTTGCTCCACTATAACCCATGTACATCGAGATTTGTGCTAGAAAATTCAAAAATGGAGTCAGGTTTCCATGTCACGACAGGAGATCTTTGATCCTTTGCCTTCCACATACTGGAAATGTTATGAATCGACACTTCAGTTGCATTTTGAAGACTACAAAAGCACAATTCCGAGCTATGGAAAAGAGGAGAAAGCATTCAAATTTGAGAGCAAAGTTACTCTGGAGAAATTACTTCATATTGAGTCTGCATCCCTTTGTCCCTCAAGTCTGAACACAGTGTTCAACCCCCAAGCTCTTTTCCTATTGTTGAGAGAACCTCATTGTCTCTCTCCTATGAGATTGCCTTTGGTGGAGGATTGAAGTGGTGGAGGCCCAGTTGGAAGGAACTTATTTTCTTGGTTTCGAACCATGCCGACACAGAAGTCTGTAATGTTGTCACTTTTGTTGATCAATTATTAATAGAAATACTCCTTTCCCATCTTATTGTTATCATGCAAATATATGATTATTATCCATTGACATGTTTGTAATGTTTATTAATGGATTATGTTATCTAATGTGCTAACCCCTTTATATTATCACTATGTACTTGCTCTGCTTGTTTGTTGAGAACTTGTTGCAGGTATAAAGATTTGGGTTGAAGTACTCAATGGTGGAACATCATCGAACATTGGATCGAGGTAGGCCTCTTTCTTATCTTGAACATTAATTTATATAGCATACAATGGAATTGAGTTGATTTCTGCAGTCATACCTATCTGTTGTGGTTTACCCTTGGCCATAGAGAGTTTTTCCCTCGTAACAGAATTTGTGACTCCACTGGGGAGAGATCTTCCTTCTAAGGGTTGAAGTACTTTTTTTTCTTGCATTGCTCTTTTTACTTTTTGTTTCTTGTCATATCATTGCTTGACAGATTCTGTTCACTCTGGGTTTGAGTTTTCATCCTTTTTACCCTTGCCTGGCCTTGTTTTCAAGCCTGTACGCGCCCTATTAACTTGATAGTCGCGTACACATGCATGTTGTTTCACTGCTAGCTGCGTATATAAACCATGTTTCCATGAATAGTCGCATATACCACTTTCCCTTGCTTGTTTGCTTGGTTTAGTGACTGTTGGGTGGGATTTGATGATTCTTGAGCCTTATTAGGTCTCTGTAGTGCCTGTTGAGCTTCTATGGGTTGACAGGATACTTGTTTGGAGTTGAATTTTTGGGTGTCGTGTTTCTCATTGTTTTTCATTTTTAGTTTGTCCTTGAACCCTCGGTTGTTTGCTTGGCTGGTTGGTATTATGCTTGAGTTATTTCGTTTATACACAGTAGAATTTATATATCAGGTTTCTTTCCATGCATTTTCTCTTTAATATATTGAAAATAAAAAAAATAGGCATTTTTCATTGGTTGGCATTTTTTCCTTTGAAACTTTATCATTGGCTTAGTGAATTTAGTGAAAGATTGAATTTTACTTCTGAATTGCAGAATTGAAATTGAAAATTGCATTGATTTTATACGCATATCATTCATTAAAAATTTAAATATAGACTTTGCATTATATTCATATTTATTTTCTTGCAGAGTCATAACATCATGATTTTCACTTCCATACCTTTTTGAGTAATCACGGCCAATAAAATTTACGCTTTAAACTAAAATTGATCTGTCACGATTTTATTTTTAGGGTGCACAAACTAGTCTAGGATTTAATGCCTTGGAATAGGATTTTGTGAGTAAACGTCTCCAAGGAAATTAAATCAATATATGTGTTTGAGACAGGGAGTTGAAAAGTCCATTGTATAATTGGTATGATCAGGAGGCTCCGCTCACATCAGATTTAATCACGAGGTCACGTGAAGTTAGTTGAAGGGATAACCCCTGGATACTCACCTAGCATCAGAGATATTTATGTGGATTTATTCATATTTGGGGATCTTGATAGTACCCATACCTCAGTGAGAGGCATTTCTTTCAAGGTTTCAGGCTTTTCTACCCTTCCCATATGATGATCCTGACTTAAAATCACTTGCCTGTGCATCAGTTATACAACAATTTATTAGTTGCTTGACTTAGGTATCTCATAGGTTACTTGCAGGGGTTATTCTTCTTGTACCCTAGGTCATATAGGGGTCAGACAACACACAACCTTTATGGATGATTACCTCTTCAGGGGAATCTAACCGACTAGTTGTTAATCCCATGAGGGACCCTATAACTGATTATGTTACCTCCAAACTTAAGTGGGGAGTCTCAGGTCCCTCTTGGATGAGACATACCTTCTTTAGCGAGGGAGGCCACTCAGCCACTTTAGCCCGTTTGCATGCATATTGGTTGTTCGACTTTTTGGTATGCTCTTTGACTACTAGTTGGACTTATGATATTTTTATTTTGTAGAGTCAGAAGTCGTCATGGCGTAGGACCAGCTTCTTCGCCGGTCCCATTGGTTGTTATAGTTACCATCGGATTTTGGTTTCTTTCCTTCTAAAAGGCGTAGAGTTTTCAGAAGTGGTACACACATATCCACCTTTCAGACTTGTGGTTCCACAAGGATGAGTACTAAGTCTAGTCTTCAGAACACTGGGAGTTCTTTGACTCCCATACCCACTATAGTTAATGGCACCCCTTCGACTCCTGTAGCCGCTACAGTTGTAGTGTCAGAGGCTTATACCAGTACTATGTCTTGGCCTATAGTTAATGCTTCCTCTCTTGCCTCAAATCCTTTTGGGGTTCTTGGTCATTCGTTGGGTTACAATGTCCAGTCCACCCCTATGGCTTCTAGTCCATTTTCTTATGGTATTCCTAACTTCACTTCATAGTTTTCAACTTCCATCCAAGTTGTTGGACCTAACACTAGTCTTGTACTTGGGGGCACTACACCTCCTTACACTCCTTTTCCGTTTGGTGGTTCTCATATCCCTCAAAAAAATACTAATATAGGAAGTGTCCCTACTTTTAACCATGGTTCTAATCCTTTGACAATTGGATGGAACAACCCAACTGGTGGACAATTTCTACCCTATATCCCTACCTCCTCGGTGTCGATTCTGACCAACACTTTTGGCATGACGAATCCACTTCAATCCTCCAGGTTCCTACCTGGAGGAGGTCAGTCTTACACTTTGGGCAACCCCCAACCTGGATCCAATCTGGTTGGGGGAAATTTTCACAATCCTTATCAGAACATTCATGTTGGAATGATGCCCAACCCACCTTATACGAATCAGCCTGGAGGAGGGCCTTATAATTCTGGACACGGATTTGGTTCTTACCATAATCCTAGGTGGAATGGAGTTCCCAACACACAATATTTCGTGGAAGGATGGGGCCAGATGTCTCAACCCCATCTCCCTTTTCTGGCCATGCTCAATCTTCTAGACTTGTCTAAGTTAATGAATGACCCGGTGAGTCATGAACCCACATGACCCCTGGTCCCCACAAAACTTCCTTCAGACCTTCCAAAGTTTGAGGGTAAGAATGGAGAGGACCCTGGTGAACACGTCACTACCTTTCACCTTTGGTGCTTGTTGAATTCCCTGAACCATGATTCTATTAGATTACGATTGTTTCAATGCACTCTCATTGGAGTTTCTTTGCAATGGTACATTGAGCTACCTAGGGGGACATATGGGTCGTTTAATGAGTTGGTGATGGTATTTATCAACCCCTTTCAATTACCCATTTGTTATGATGATGGCCTCAAACTTTTCTCAACTTTACACCAGGACATCACCACTCACATCTCGGATCATATCCAGGAGTGGCGTAGATGGAGCCAGTTGATTAGGACTCCTATACCCCCGACCTTTCTCCTAGAATGGTTCCTGAATTATTTGCACCCTCCTATCTCGAAGGACGTTGCTACTTTCGGGGTCTCCAATGAGGAATAAGCTATATTTAGAGCCCAGCAGTTAGATTTAATATATGCTTAGTCTGGGATGTTATATCACCTTCTTCCAGAAGCATCGTGGTCAAATTACGATCTTAGGCAAAAACCCGGACCTCATGCTGATGGCATTGTTGGGTCCGCCAATGTAAAGTCCACAGATTCGGTGACAAAGTCTACCAGAGGACCATCTTCATCTGCGTCCTCCAAACCCACCCAGTTGGCAGATGTACACTCCGTGCAATCGTCGAAAAACCCAAATGGTGACCAGCAACCAGATGGGAATAAAAGGAAAGTTCAAACTAATCGTAAGGGTGGGAAAAATGGTAACAAACCCAAGGAAAAAGATAATAATGGGAAGCATAATGATAATGTTGGAGAGGGCAAGAAAAAGAAACTTAAGGTGAATTTTCCTTATAAACTTTGTATCGATGACCACCTTACACATTTATGACCCAAACTCGCAGAGGTTGTGAGGCTTTTAAATCTACCACCCGTTGTGATGACGAATCCATTCCCACACAACCAACACTTAGCCTCGAGCTCTTCAAACACTAGAAGTACACCTGGTGGAAGTCAAAATCCACCGTCGCAAGATGGCAACTGTGTTTGTATCAATATGGTTGATGCAAAAATTGATATAGCCACCTGCTCTCAAGATTATAGCTCTTCAAAATCTAGTATTAGTCTATAAGCTCCTCCTCCACCTTTGGAGACAAACTTACAGATTGAGAAACTAGAGCCACCGCCTTGTATTCGGAAAGGAGTACTCAAGCGCTCTACTCACGACCCTAATTCTAGAGCCGCCCATAACTACTCTATTATTGAGGATCTGGGTCAAACCCCTTGTGCGATGTAGGCTTTGGAGGTACTCCAGACATGTCCATCATAGAGGAATGCTTTACTCTCTGCCTTAGGAGCTCTAGAACCTAGTGGCTCGAACGTTATCAAGTTTGACATCACGGATGTGAAGCCTAACTTACCCTACCATGTGGCTTTCCAAATCCACGTGGAGTATTCCAAGTATACTATCAAACGAGTGGTCATTGATGAAGGTGCTACCACCTGCGTGATGTGCCTAGTGTTGGGGTCCTATAATCATAGGTAACCTGACTCTTCAGCTGATGATTTAGCATTTCTTCCATGATGACGAAATATGTCTCGGTTGACTCCATTTTCCCCTCCATCTGTTTTGCCTGACCCTCCATCACCCTGCTACACCCTTCATCCACCTCTGCGCCCCCACTCACTGTGCCCTTTTGTACCATTGAGTACGCCTCACCCACCACTCATCCCTAATAAACAAACTTAGGCTAAAAAGAATAATAAATTAATAATATTAGCAAATAAAATTAGTGTAGTTAGAATAGGTTAGACTTGTTAATAATAAATTTATCATTAATTAATTAATTAATTGTTAATAATTAAATTAGTTGTTAGTAATTAGGTTAGTTTGTTAATAAAAAAATAAAATTAAAAAACAATGTAATAACATTAATAATAAAACAAAACTTAAAATTAAAAAACATATAAAAACATACACTAAAACAAAACATATATTAAAACATTAATGAATAAATAATAATAAAACAAAAATAGAAAATATAATAAAACAAAACAAACAAATTAAAATGTAACGCATAAAAAATACAATAAAAATATAAAACAAAAAATTTAATATTAAAAAACAAAAAAAAAAAATCAAAATTCAAATGCATTAACACTCCCGCACTATGCATCTCTTAAAATAAATCAACGGACATGAAATTTTCCAGACCCCCCATCGCCATCCGAAGTTTAACAGGAGGGGGGGGTCTGGAATGGTTGTATTCCATTAGCACCCCCTGAACACTTGTCATCTCCATAGGCCAGTGGACCCCCCTCCCCTCCCTTAAAACCGCTTACCACCTCAGGGGGGGTCCGGAATACCACCTATCCCAAAAAAAAACCGCTTTTCCCAAATTTCACCCATTTTTGCCTGTTCAGCATATCATCTTCTAAAGTCAATTTCGAGCAAACGAACACGAATTTTAAGAAACTGAGAGAGGGTGTTCTCCATAACTGGATGAAGAACAAAAACCTCTCTCAGTGTTTTCACAGGTGCCATGAGCAAGGAGAATTGAAGCCATCTTCGAGGCCATATTTTCCAGTTTTTCATTTTTCCGTTACAGGCCTGATTTTGCGGGAGCTGTTAAGGCAAGATGGAGGCAAATTTGGAGAAACCGAAGGAGGATTTTGTCCATCACATGCCCATATACAATAAAATCCTTCAATTTTTTCCTAGGTGTCAACGTTGAAGAGAAAAAAATGTATGTTCGGACCCCTTTTTTGCAGAAATTAGGCCCGTCTTTCATGGCAGACAGCTCCAGATTTTTGGGGTTTTCTTGCTATTTTTGACTGAGGTGGTTTAGTTCAACCTCGGGAACCTTGAGGAGAGTCTTGTTTATATATTGTATAGAATAAAATGTGCAGAGGGGGGGATCTCACACACAAGCAGGCTGTGAGCATTGTAACTTCTATCAAGATATTTTCCAGAAATATAAAGAAATGTTTCACAGGATTCCTGCATGTTAGCTATTGCTGAAGTTTTTCCCTTGTTGTTGAATGTGTATCTATCTTTATTATCATTGTGTTTTTTGTCTGATCTTTTAAAAGGAGTTAATGTTACAGGATTTATCTTTGCATACCCTGTTTTCTGACTTTTAAAAATCTAAATGTTTGTCTTCTGATGTTATAGTGAAGAAATTCCTAAATGCTTCTTTACTGTGATTGATAATCTCACCTTTTCTGCTAATCCATTGCTTATTTCCAAAAAATCCAATAGTTGCATTATCTCTCCCTGTGAAAAGGCTTCTTATAAAATATTCTTTGATCTCTATTTTTATGAACAGACCCCATAGCCCAATGGAAGTGTGAAACCTTTTCCAGCCAATCTACTGAAAACTCCAAGAACATAACCTATTCTACATAACTAGCCTAATATCTTATTTCAAACAAATCTAAATTTGACAGAGAGATCCCTCTCTGATTCTTGGAAGGCTAGATCCCTGACTTGAAGTGGTTTTTATGTTGCCTCTGTGACTGCCTCCACAGCCTTGGGCGAATTACAGTCCGCTAATAGAATGGCGACCATACTGGGGAAACTCTCTCTAGTAGTACACTTCAAAGTTCTAGATCTGATCACTGATGGTGGACAGTGACCAAACACAAGAAGGCTGAGATCATTCACTTGGTGACTCCAATCATCTCCAGACAGTGCCAAATCAAAGACTCCACTAGAGGAAGAACCTAAAGCATGGCCAAGCAGCCTAGAAAGACCAGGTACTCAAGCTCAAATTGCATTCAGGACATATGTGGTTTTATTTGTAATTATGCTCTATCTTATTCTAAGCCTGATCAAAACTATATTGCTGAAGTTTACATTGATCATCTGCAAATCGATGAGCCTCAAGAGATCAGATCCTCAATTGTAGATTATGTACATACTCATACACCTGTGCACATCCCAGATGCACCTATAGAAGTCCTAGTGAGACATAAGCCTCCTTCTTTATCTCCTACTTGTTAGAACCCTATATAATAGGGAATCAGTGTTCTGAATGATTTTTATCTTTTTCAAGCATATGTGTTCGCTCATGACGCATGGAGAAGGCAGCGGAAGGCACTCATCACTGACCAAGCAAAAAATGAGTCCCTGCGCACGAGCTTCATATCTAGTTTTGGTGCATTTTTTAGCAAAAAATGGTGGATTGGTTTGAAATGGTAAAAGGTAATTCTTGTCGGCAAATGTGAAGTTGGGTTTATTAGCCTAACTTAGGTTTTTATAATCTATTTTGGAGAATTGAGAAAAAGTTTCCCCCTCAGCCTTTGTGCAAATCTTTAATCTTGTTTATTAAATTATAAATTTTGGCAAAAGGTTATATTGACCTAGAGCCAATCTCCAAACATTCGACACTAAGGATAAGCACCTTTCAATATACCAACAGCAAACACAGAAAGCAGCGCCAGCGCAAACACCAAACTCCAATGCCCAAGCCTCAGGATCACTTCATCGATGCAACATCTATCTATTAGCTCATATAAACGCTACAAGCTTGGTTTACTGCATGCATATGGGACTAACTCCCGAAACTTCAAAAATAAAACAAATTACTCTGTGCGCCCAAGTGTCGGCCAGAGTATAGGTGTCAATAATCATGGGCTCTATTACAGCTGGTTGGATCGATACACACCGTCAAATGAGGGAGAAAGAAAGGATTCACGCATAGCTCAGCCAGGCTATCCTCTTTTTCCCACAAGTGACAATCTAATTGCAACAAATGCAGCTTACTCCAAGGCCATTTCTGTGGGGATTGCTTATATATGAGATATGGAGAAAACATTCTGGAGGTTTTGAAAAATCCTGAATGGGTTTGTCCTGTTTGTCAGGATATTTGCAACTGCAGCTTTTGTAGACAAAAGAAAGGATGGGCTCCTACTGGTATTCTCCATAGATATACAAAAAGTCAAGGTTACAGGACAGTTGCACACTATCTGATCCTTTCTCAAAGGTATTCGGCAAAAGCAGAGAGTGCAGGAGATGTTTCTGATAACTTCTATTTAGCAGAGGATAAATATGATGCTTCACCCAATGATGCAAGAAGATTTTGTGCGCTTACTTCTGTTTTCATTACAACAATAGAATCCAATAGTTCGATGGAGATAACAAAGGAAGAAAACAATTCATTACCCAATTTAGCAAGCCCAAAGAGTGAATTTGGATCAGATTGTCAAATGAAGTCAGGTCCAAGAATTTCTCATGCTAACAACTCTCATGGAGATATACTCGTGCCATCAAAGACATCACTAGATTCTTCAGAAAGTCGTGATAAACAGTGTGATTTTGGGGATGTTGAAATAATTGAAATAACTGACATGGATGATCATAGCAAGTGTAAAACTAAAAAGATTTCATCAAAGTCGAAGGGTTTACATGAGAGGTGGTATACCACAGCGTCTAAGGCCTAGAGTTGTCACAAAGGCAAGCAGTTGATTAATTTCAAACACCTGTATGACAAATGGTTGAGAATGGTAACCCTCTCGAGCTTATCCTTTGCATAACGCCTCAACAGGATAACGAACACCTTTATTCTATTGCAAATAGGTGATGTGAGTTAGTGTTTGGTGTTTGGACCCAGTGTTGCTTGGCAGATCATGTCAAAAAATGCAAGCCTAAGCACATTGCTAATGTTATATTGAAAATTAATGCAAAACTTGGCAGGCTGGAGCATCTTCCTTGTGAGAAGCAAGTTTCCAAGGGATTTCCCTATCTCTAGTTCTGAAACTAGCAATGCTTATGGACAATGGTTTACTCCTGATGATGCACAGAGGATCACCAAATCCATGGAAATAACACACAATGCCTCTCATAAAAAAGAAAAAGAGTCTATGTCAAATATATTTTCTACTGTTGAGGTGAAGGGCGGGACAACTTCACAGCTCCAATTATGAAAATTCTCAGTTGAGGGCTGCTATAGCTGCTAGCCTGGGGAGCCAGAAAGTTCAGAGTTACTATCCGAATTCATTTGGAAAACCTTTTGACTGTATGCATAACACGTTAGATTATGAAGATCCAGAATTGATGGCTGCTATTGCAGCCAGTTTGAAAGATTTTTCTACCTCTGGTAGTTGAAAGCCTTATAATCTATTTGTAGCTCCATCAATGCAAGTGATGGGACAAGAGTCACAATTGTTTCCTCCTGTTGATGCTAATACGGAGGACTCCCTGCCAACCTCAATCACCTCTCGGAACACAAGTGGTTTACAAATTGAAGGCACCCGTCTTATGACAGATGATAACTCGCCAGAGAAACAAGAACCAACCTCCATAGCTACAATGGCGGCAAGCCTAGCTAATGTGCAAGTACCTCCACAAACAGATCGTCAAACATGACCAGGGTATGGTTTGGTGAATTCTGTACTCCTATAATTCCATCGAGGGTACACTCAAAAGTTGTTATACAAGTGTCATAGTATCATTTGGAAGGATCCCTGCTCGTTGGCAAAATATCCCAGCTCTAGTCATTGACTGTAACATGTGGTAAACAAGGAACCCGACTACAACAATTTGATCCACATATTTAGGTACAGTTAAACATATGGTAAACAGTGAGCTTATTTACAGAGGACACCTGGGAGTTAAATCACAAGTGGCAGTTTCATTCATGGCAGTTGAATTTCAATTGAAAAACCAACAAGGAAATGATCATCCCCAGAATCCGATGGTAGTTAGAACACATGTGGCAAAGCATTCCTGTCTAAGAAGATTCGACTTAGTTGCCAGCAAACCTCAACAAACTCCATATGTCGAGCAACAAATATCAAATCTATTTTCCTTTTAATTGGTTGTTCGATTTGTTTGAGGAAAGAATTGACAGGTGTTTATTTTGTAACTGTTTACTATTCTTAGAAAACAGAATTAAAGCCCAAATCTTTGAGGGCTGGGCGGGATTTTTATTATTTATAGAGCTGTAAAAGGAAGAGAGAGGGTTCGACTGGGCTAAATAGGAGAGGCTCGACCTGTGTGAGAGGTCCAGACCTGTAATTTTCATTTTCTTTGCTGGAGCTTGGGCTGTGTATGGCCAGTTAATATTATTGTAATATTTAGATGATCAATTCATAAATGAGCATACTGTTCACAGGATTCTTGTGTGGAAATGTTGGTGGTGTTCTTCTTTGTTAATGTATTTCCTATCTTCTTTATAATTTGTTTTCAATTCTTATTACCAGAGGGAAAGTAATAGAGGTAGAATTTGCCAGCAAATACTCTGCCTCTCAGCTTGTGGTAATCTTTATGTTTATCTCCTAAAAGCTTAGTTTAGGAATTCGTAGCTGCTCCTGTTCCTGGTTTTTTCCTCACCTATTTCTTCCTCTAATCCATGCCATTAAAACTTAAATCGATCCAAGGTTTCTGCTAGCTTGCCCTGTGTAAAATTCTTGTCCAGATCTGAGATGATAATCACTTTTTAATCGCAGACTCCATTTTCCCAATGGCCCTCCTGGCTGTCCCAAAGTAACCATCTCAAAATCAAAAACTCTATATTTTCATTGCTTTTATAACTAGCCTAAAACCCATCCCTTAAAAACAAAGATAAATCTAAAAGAGAGATCCCTCTCTGAGTCTTGGAGGGCTAGATCCAAGACTCGAAGTGGTTCGCGGTTACCTCTGTGATTGCCTCAGCAGCCTTAGGCAAATTACAGAGTGCTAACACTACTCTTGCTAAAGCTTCGGATGGTTGTAAGCCTCTTGCTTCACCTCCTGTACCTATCAAAATCCTAGACAGATACAAACCACTATATTTTCCTCCTATCCTCCATGACCTCCCTACAAATTACACCAATAATCTACCCAGGTTTGATGGAGAGGATGCCAATATTACTACTGAAAAACACATCCAGAGGTTTGAAGATTTCCTTGACCTTTATGAGGTTGAAGCTGACGATGTATATATAAAGATGTTTTCCCTGTCTTTGCAAGATAAAGTTAAGAACTGGTTTAAAAATCTCCCAGCTGCAAGCATTAACAATTTCCATCAGTTTGTGAAAGCTTTCCTAGATCGATGGGCGATCATGAGAAATATCTTTCTCATCCTAAAAGAGTATGACCATTTGAAAAGACAACCAGGTGAAATAGTACAACAGTTTTCAGCAAGGTTCAATAAGGTATATCATGCAATTCCTGTTGATATAAGGCCACCCCCAAGATCATCTCACTTGCATTTCCCAGATGCTTTCGATCCTGAGATGGCATTCCAATTAAGAGAAAGGAACACTGTAAGCCTTGAAGAAATGCAGAACATTGCAGTTGATGTGGAGGTCAACTTACTGATCAAAAGGTCAAAGGTAAAGAACAAAGAAAATGAGCAGTTGAAGTCATCAGAAGCTAAATTGGACATTTTGGCCAGCACCATGGAAGAGATGATGCAAAAGATTAGCATAAAAGAGGAGCTTGTTGTCCAAAGACATCATGTTCCATTGATTTCAGAGAAATAAAAGGTCATTGTTCCCAAACATTTTGCAGCTCACCCTTGGTACCATGGTTTGGATAATGATTCTTTCATGTATTCAATTCACGACGCAGTCAAAGATGAAGCTCCATCCCAACTTGCAGAGGAACAACCAACTGATATGATGTGCATGTTTGATGACATTCCCTACTTGGATAATCTACCCAAGTGTGATCAGTATGATGATGATCATGAGGTTGAAATAATGTGGATTGTTCAAAGAAATCAACAACATGTCGTTGGCAGGAAGAAGATCAGTTACAGCTCAGATATGACAATCAATCTACACATGGAAATTATGACAGCAATGATCAAGGTGCAGAAAATCTCAGAGTAAGTGAAAACACTTTGCCCTTATGTTTCTCATCTTTTCAATTTCTGAAAAGAAACTCTAGGCGAGTTGTAAATAGTGAAGACAAAAATTTCTCTGATCAATCAGTTGAAGATGCCATTAAGGATATGGAGACTGTTCTAAACCCAGAATCACAGCCCTTGACCTACATTGATTTTCAAATTCCCGATGAAAGCTTAGAGCCTGAGGCAAATTATTAGTAAATAAAAAATAACTCTGTACCATTAAGCTTTAATTCATTTCGGTTTTTGAAAAAGAATCTCGAGTATATGCTAAAGGATAAACACACAAAAATTCAAGATGTTGCAGTGGAACTAATACAACAATCATTTCATTTTCTACAGGATCCAATATCATATGTGTTGGATGAATTGTGTTGTCAAAGTATTTTTCCATCATCCAGCTATGGGATAAAATGTTGTTATGATATTGACATGATCAGGCAATCAGCTTCATTGTCTTTTTCAGTAGAAGTCACATTACAAAGCCCATCATAACATTTGCATCCATATCAGAAATTTTTTGAGGATCTAGACAGTGTAAATATAGTACCAGATCATGAGGTTGAATTGGTTGATTTTGAACATCAGGAAATAGGTAACGTTTATCATGATCCTGTAGCTGTCTATATGGAGGAATTTTTCTTTTCATAATACCCATCGGTTCCCAAAGTCTCTGGAATTTTCCACAAACCCAAGAATTTTTGTTGTAAGGATCATGTTGGAAATCAGCATGTGTTGCTCGTGCAAGTTCTATTTCTGATATTGATTAAAAAAATTGAAAGAGTAGAGCTAGTAGAGCAGTTGCTTGACTGGCTGCACTGGAATTATTGTATCATTTAGAACGTCGAAATTGTCAATAGTATAGGGTAGGTAGCAGTTTTGAATAAGCTCACTCATTTGAGCATCTTTTCAGTATTGTATGATTTCCAACAGAGTTTGCATGTGATAGTATCTAGTTCACCATTCAGTCAAATCTAAGCCAGTTCGAAGATTGTAGCTGCAGTGACTCCATGGCCCAAAGAATAAAGCATCGGTCTGCATGTCCAACGTTCAGTGGTTCTTGACACCTCCCGAGAGAGTTGCCATCCCCAGGTGGAGCCTATGTTGGGGTCCTATAATCATAGGTAGCTTGACTCTTCCGCTGATGATTTAGCATTTCTTCTGTGATGACAAAATATGGCTCGGTTGATTCCATTTTCCCCTCCATTCATTTTTCCTGAACCTCCATCACCCTGCTACACCCTTCATCCACCTCTACGCCCCCACTCCCTATGCCCTTTTGTCCCGTTGAGTACGCCTCGCCCGCCACTCATCCCTAATAAATGAACTTAGGCTAAAAAGAATAATAAATTAATAATATTAGCAAATAAAATTAGTGTAGTTAGAATAGGTTAGACTTGTTAATAATAAATTTATCATTAATTAATTAATTAATGGTTAATAATTAAATTAGTTGTTGTTAATTAGGTTAGTTTGTTAATAAAAAAATAAAATTAAAAAACAATGTAATAACATTAATAATAAAACAAAACTTAAAAATTAAAAAACATATAAAAACATACACTAAAACAAAACATATATTAAAACATTAATGAATAAATAATAATAATAATAAAACAAAAATTAAAAATTAAAAAACATATAAAAACATACACTAAAACAAAACATATATCAAAACATTAATGAATAAATAATAATAAAGCAAAAATAGAAAATATAATAAAACAAAACAAATTAAAAACAAAACAAACAAATTAAAATGTAACGCATAACAAATACAATAAACATATAAAAAAAAAAATTTAATATGAAAAAATGAAAAAAAAATCAAAAGTCAAATGCATCAACACTCCTGCACTATGCATCTCTTAAAATAAATCAATGAACATGAAAATTTCCGGATCCCGCCTCGCCATCCGAAGTTTAACGGGAAGGGGGGGGTCCAGAATGGTTGTATTCTATTACCACCCCTTGGACACTTGTCATCTCCACAGGCCAGTGGACCCCTCCCCCTAAAACCGCTTACCACCTCAGGGGGTCCGGAATACCACCTATCCCAAAAAAAAACCGCTTTTCCCAAATTTCACCCATTTTTGCATGTTCAGCATGTCATCTTTCGAAGTTGATTCCGGACGAACGAAAGTGAATTTTAAGAAACCGAGAGAGTTGTTTCTCCATGACGGGATGAAGAACAAAAACCTCTCTCATTGTTTTCATAGGTTCCATGAGAAGGGAGAATCGAAGCCATCTTCGAGGCCATTTTTTCCAATTTTTCATTTTTCTGTTACAATCCTGATTTTGCAAGAGTTGTTACGGCGAGATGGCGGTGAATTTGGTGAAACCGAAGGAGGTTGTTTTCCAGAACATTCCCATATACAATAACCTCCTTCAGTTTTTTCCCAGGTGTCAGTGTTGAAGAGAAACAGATGTCTCTTCGGACCCCTTTTTTGCAAAAATTAGGCCCGTCTTTCGGACAGTTCCAGATTTTTGGGGATTTCTTGTTATTTTTGGCCGAGGTGGTTGAATTAAAATTTGGGAAACTTGAGGAGAGTATTGTTTATATATTTTATAGAATAAAATTTTCAAAGGAGGGGGTCTCACACACAAGCAGGCTATGAGCACTGTAACTTCTATCAAGAGATTTTCCTGAAATATAAAGAAATGTTTCACAGGATTCCTGCATGTTAGCTATTGGTGAAGTTTTTCCCTCGTCGTTGAATGTGTGTCTATATTTTTTATCATTGTGTTTTATGTCTGATCTTTTAAAAGGAGTTAAATTTACAGGATTTATCTTTGCATACCCTGTTTTCTGACTTATAAAAATCTAAATGTTTGTCTTCTGATGTTATACTGAAGAAATTCTTAAATGCTTCTTTATTGTGATTGATAATCTCACCTTTTCTGCTAATCCATCGCTTACTCCCAAAGAATCCAATAGTTGCATTATCTCACCCTGTGAAAAGACTTCTTATAAATTGTTCTTTGATCTCTGTTTTTATGAACAAACCCCATAGCCCAATGGAAGCATGAAACCTTTTCCATACAATCTATTGAAAACTCCAAGAACATAACCTATTCTGCATAACTAGCCTAATATCCTATTTCAAACAAATCTAAATTTGACAGAGAGATCCCTCTCTGAGTCTCAAAAGGCTAGATCCTTGACTTGAAGTGGTTTTGATGTTGCCTCTGTGACTGCCTCCATAGCCTTGGGAAAATTACAGAGCGCTAACACCTGGTCTATTGGAAAGCTCTTGGTTATTCGACCCTTTCCAAGTCGTTGAACATGTTGACTTCATTGACTGTCATTCCTTCCACCCTCATGGTATTCTCCTTGCCTTTCTGGTCCAATTAGATGGGAAGATGGTAGAGGTGGATGTAGAGGTAGTTTATGCACCTCTTGATTATAACCTGTTACTAGGTCACAATTGGACCTATGCTATGGTCGATGTCGTATCGTTTGTCTTCCGTACACTTTGTTTTCCTCATCAAGGGGAGATCGTGACTATCGACCAGTTTTCCTTTATGTACTCTAGTCCTAATGCATTTGTTGGACCATTGATCCCCATGATTGACAATTCTTAGCCGAAAACTAAGAATATTGGTGTCGGAATGTATTCTTCCCTTATGGGTACTTTCGACTTCTCGGCACCAAATCACCACGTTTACACCATGTCTAGCAGGCCTACTTCGACAAAGAGGTCCATTCATTTCCGCACTTCCTATTTCAGTGATCCATGGAACCTACCTTCCTCGACTTCGTCGTGTGAAGGTAATTCGGACGCTAGCATGGCCATGCCACTTTCGGCAGCAGAGATTGTGTATCAAGTTGTTCTTGACTCTTTCGCCGATCTCGATCCTGATACCTCGTCGACGGACGAGGATGATCTTGTGCTTAGGCCTGTATGGGCCACCTCGTTGTCTTGTTGGCATGATTTCATAGATGATACTTTTTCTTCAGATGAATCCATCCCCAAAGCCATGAATGGTTCCGAGAGACCTTGGGATGATATGCATCATCAATCGTATTTCCTCCCAAATATTGAAAGAATCGAGCAAGATGATTTTTGGTCTACCTTGAGTGAGATAATCGGTCACGTCGTAGTTCCACTTGATACGCATGACATTTATGCTGAAGGAAATATGGTGAGTATTTCTCCTACCGTCTCGATCGATATCTCTCATACCCTTGGCAAGATTGAGAATGTAAATATAGGTGTGGATTGTTCGCCAGAAGAAATTCTGATCTACATCGAACTCTTCAAAGAATTTCGAGATGTATTCACTTGGTCATATGAAGAGATGCCAGGGATCGACCCTCGTATTGTCAAACATGAGATTAGAACTGTAATATACCATATATAAAAAGTATGCAGAATAGAAATAAAATGCTAGAAATGGAAGAATAACAACAATATAACCAGAACAATCACCATAATAGCATTGAAATGACATAAGAATAACAATAGAAATAACACTTTGATTTTGAAAGAAATGTTCACGGGCCTCTTCGAGGGGGAAAACTCCAGTTGAGTAGAGCTCTATTACAATAATATCCAAGCTAGGGTTCTCATACACTCGACTCCTATTTATACTAAATATGTCTATCAAAAGAAGCATCTAGAGGAAGATCCTTCTAGAAGCGAAAGATTCTATTAGGTATTCTTACATTCGACTTATTATATTTTATTGAAAGGCCTTATTAATATTGACCTTTATTACATACAAATATAATTTTTTACCTATGTGCGGGTTAGGACCCTAACATGTCTGCCCCCTTAAAAACAACCTTGTCCTCAAGGCTTGAGATGTGGAATTTGCTACAGAGTTTTAGCTAGTTCCCAAGTGGCATCTACTGGAGTTGTATCTTTCCACTAGACTAACACTTCCTTGATGGTTCCCTGACACAGGCGATGCTCACGTTGGTCCAAAATGGCTTGTGGTTGTAGCTAGATGGATCCTTCTTCGGCTAACTCGGGAAGGTTGGTTTGAATTTGGCACTTAGTTACAATCACCTTCCTTAAACATGAAACATGAAAAACAGGATGTAGCTTAGAATGACTGGTAAAAGATGACTAATAGGCCACCTATCCCACATGCTTGAGAACTATATAAGGACCATGTTAGGAACCAAATATCAATATAGAATAGAAAATACTCAGAAAAAGTACTCAACGCCTTGAAAAAGAGAGAATTTCAAATAATAAGCCTCTTCTAGGGGGCAACCTCCTTTTACCCCACTTAAATGTTCAAGTACAAGATGATTCAAAATGAAAATGTCTCCTTGGTATATATAGGAGACTAGGAGGTATAATTACAA
>SNQJ01S0040955.1:16051-42620 GCA_010110895.2 Picea sitchensis
ACCCGTCTCGTATCGAATGGTTAGTTGGAAGTGTGTAAGGAAGGACATGGCGAGGGAGTTGAAATCGTGAAAAGAGGCACGTGGTAGTTCAATATACCATTTTGTTGCGGAACCCGTAAGCATTCATTGAAAAAGACACAAATGTATAGAATCGTGCATGAGGGAGTTGGATGAACACCACAAATGGAAAGTCATCACGTGGTTGTTTGGGTCTTCTCCAGACTTTTCGTCGAATTTTGGGATATCAAAAGGAAGTTTAGCTGGAATAGCTGGCCAAACCGGAGAATGATAAATAGGATCATTCGTTAACCGAGACAGGTCTGGAAGGTCCAAGGTTGCTAGAAAAGGTAGTTGTCGGTTAACCTGTGGGTAATGTTGGTGTGGCATGGGGACACCAATAGGGCGATACACTGGGTTATGCGGATAATTGTAACTAGTGGGCCCTCTTGTATGAGGTTGGTGTTGACTAGGGTACACAGGATTTGAGGTGTTTTGAGAAACATGTGCGAGCGGAGGATAACCAGATGAGTTTTGAGGATTATAAGCTGGATTTGGAGTTTTTCCATAAGGAGGTTGTTGCGGAGCTTGCGAATTGTGTCCTGCCGAGAATTGTGGGTTTCTTGGAAAAGGGACATTCTACGGATTGGGTGTGGCAGACACATTGTTTCCATACGGTTGATGGTAGACTCCGGATTGAGGCTGCCCCCCAACATGAGGGTGCCCTCCAAATGGAAATTGTCCTCCGGTGGGAGGATGCCCCCCATCTTGAGGTAGAGTTCCCGGAATTTGAGAACTAGACATAAATGACTGATCGGTACCACTGAATGGATTAAGACCACCAAGACCGGTCCCTCCAGGTTGTTGGATAGGTATGGAACTTCTCGGCATAACTTGGGTAGTAGTGGTAGTGGTAAAATTTAGTGCTCTGTACCCAAAAGGGAGTGATGATGTAGGTCTTGGTGTTATTGGTGTGCCAATTGCAGCCTGGATAACCACCGCATTACCGGCAGGAATAGTCAGAATGTGGGGGACTATTGTAGAATAGGCCATCTGGAGAGGAAAAGTAGACCTTGGGCCAACAAATGATGTGTTCGGACCAACGGATGGTGTGGCCATAAAATTGGTGGTACCGATAAAATGTTTTAAGGGTACGGTGTAAGTGATAGGTGCGTAAGCACCCATCCCCGTTCCATAAAGATCCCGCACCATGCGCGGCGGACTTCGAACAATGTCCGTGATCCAAAAGGGGTCATTGGCTAAAGGGTTTGAACGAGACCCAGTTGGAATGTTAGAAGGATTGACGATGATAAATTCACCAACTGAATTGAGTTGGAGGACACGTCGTTCATATCCCTCCGGAATGCGAAAATCTTCCGGGACTCTGAAACAATTCGAAAATTCCCTAAAGGAGTGGGAACTTCTTCTTGGTAATTTATAGTGTCTTGAACCTCGCTCTGTTGAGGAGATTCCTCCATAGAATGAGGGGGTAAAGGGGTGTTCCCTTCCATATTTTCTGGAGGAAGTCCCTGTAGCCTCCGCGAACGGCGTGGAGGATCGATGTTGGTGAAAAAGAGTCGGCGAAAAAGATCTATGGCCAACTACCGAAAAGAAATGGCTTATGCTAATAGAATCTAAGAATAAAAACCAAGCAAACATGACCTTCTCTCGATGACCGTACTAGTTGGTGATGAAATCCAATGTTGTATGATCAAGTCAAGGAGGGGCAAGGATATGGTGGAACAGTTACAATGGCGACCTGCTTAACGAACTTACGCCTTAGTGCTAGATTCCATGCAGTAATTGTGGATTTACCCTCCAAGGAGCCTGAGTGAGTTTGACCAATGTATGCTCCAGGTACAGTGAGACTTCCCTTCATCGTCACCTTGTGTAAGACCCTAAATATTATGGCCACTAAGGTTACCAATTCACAGTCAGCCCCTGGGCTGGTACATTCGACAGCCTGATCTGAACGTACGGGTAGGGTATCTAGCCCGAAATCAACTAAAAGGCTTCCATGCAGTAATTGTGGATTTACGTTTAAGCGATCCCCATAATATGATCCGACCACTACAATCAGTCAAACCATGGAGGGATAATCCCCGTAGCTCTCCCAAATGCGACCTCGTGCGTAACCCCTAAGTGAGAGGGGGATCCCAGGTAGACTTATACGACAATTGGATTTGACTCTCCCTATCTCAGGATGCTAATGTTTGTTTCAGAAACTTTGGAGAGTTATGCTCACAGCCTAATCCAAATTATTAAGCCTAGTCTACTGTTGGTGGAGGATCCTAGAAAAGAAAATGTTCTAGATAATTTTTAATTAGCGTTCATTTTATAGCTGTTCTTTACTCAAAAGGGGTGCATGGAAGTGAAATGGATGGAATTATGAATCAGTCCCAAAAATGCATCAAAGATGATAAACAGTCATTTCTTTTCGATGAACATCTATCTAAGGGAGGGAGAGAGTTCTTTTCACTAACAAGCACTAATAAGGAATGTCCTCAAACAAATTTTCTTTAATCAAATCCGATGTAGTGCTAAAACTTTTGAAATACCTTCTAATATGAAAAATCAATCATGAAGATGTCTCTTTATTGTTTGTATGTAAACAATGCTCGTCTTTCTAATTATCTTTTTGGATCAATGAAAATCAGACCAACACAAGCAGGTTTTGTACAAACAATACACCCTCTCGTTGTGATCAAAACAAGAAGCGAAAGAAAAGAACCAATCCAAGAAAAATCAAGAACTTCACACCAAAAAAATGTCGAAGAACAGTTACCTTAACTAAGACCAAATGAAAAGATCCATAGGCTTCTGATATCCTTCACCAGAGTTTCTCGTTCAGTCAAAAAGGAGAGAAAGACAATGCATGGGTTTCAAAACTCCAAACAACAGAAAAACTCCAAAAAATAGTGAAGAAGGCTACAAAATATAAACATCAAGGTGTTTGTTCTTCAAAAAGAAAGATGTCGAAGTTGAAAAGGAAGAAGCATTGACTCACAGGGAGACTCAGCAAGTGAGGCCCAGAGGTAAAACCCTGAAAAGAGCAATTCTGGAAAGTTTTTTGGCCAAAGAGGGCCGATGCTTTGTGGTAAAGGGAAAGGAGTGTTATAGTGCTCTGTGTAAGGCACTCAGGGATCACTGGCGCTCTATTAACATAGGCACATGGGAACCAGGTTAAAAAAGATCCTAAAATGTCAAAAAAAACCGAAAATTGCAGTCCAGTCTCGTCAATAAAGTTGAGTGCAATGGGGTAGGGAGTCAATCAACTCATGAAATAAAAAAGAAGTGAACCAGGTCTGAAAAAATCAAGGGATAAGACAAGGTCTGTGAGGAGAAATCAAAACAAAATGTTTTGATTTGAGGACTCCCCAGTGGAGTCGCTAGTTTCTGTTGTAGGAAAATCTCCCTGCGGACAGGTAGATTTCCCTAAAGAGCTAGACCCTAAAATCTAATATGGAAAGTGCTTAATGTGGACACTGACTTCCTTTCAAATCTATACAAACTAATATATGAGGAGGAAGGAGAACAAAAGTACCTTTTTATCGACATTTGTCCCTACACGCTCTGAGTCGAGCTCCAATCTTCCACTCCTCAATGAGCCCTATAGACAAAAAAAGTATGACCACTTCCTACTCTATTGATATTAGCTTGAAAACATATCTATCTATCAATGATAAGTTCATGTAAAATCATACACAAACTAGAAAGAAACAGGCCAAGCGTGTCATATTAATGAGAATAACGACAACAATACTTACAATCATACATGCGAATGCGACAGCTTCGTCAAGTCCCCTTTGTCTAATCCTTGCTCGAAAGATCCATGAACTGGATGATAGCATATTCACTAATCACTCTCATTTAGTTGACTGTGTGTTTCCTATGAGATCATAGGTTTCATGCTAGCAATTCTTCCCCCTTTTCACCATCATAGAGCCTGCTTATATAGGTTAAGAGAGGCTTAACCTCTTGAGGTATCTTTAGGGTAGGTTGGGGAATTCTCTCCTCAGATTAGGGATCCTCTAATTGAACCAAAAATTCAAATGCAACTGCCTTCCAAACTTGAAAGATCCTTCCCTTATTCTCCTCAATGGGTCAACCACTGCCCAGATTAGACAATGCTCCCTCAAAAGGGGCATCAGGGCGCTATAGCGCTCCCTAAGAGGCTCAAGGGTAGTGCCAGCGATCCAAGGATGGATAGCTCTCCTGCAGAGAAGTGGTTTGTTGTTATAACACTCCACAGTAGCTTGTGGGGGAGCGCCAACGCTCCTAAGGCTGATGTAGGGGAGTTCTCTCCTTCAAAACCTTTGTTTAAGAGCTCCTTTCAGGTGGTAAGAGTTCCTTGAATTCAATTAATCATTCTCCCTCCTCCAAATCAAGTGTCTGAGGTATTCTAAATGTCTCTTTGGTGTTTTCATCATGACATTATGCTTTGTTTGATGTTTGTGACACTTGTGAATGACATGTGACACTTGCGACAGTTGAGAGGAACATGCGACACTTACGACACTTATCGAAGCGAGCAATATTGAGGTGTAACAATCCTAGTCCCGACAATGGAACCATTTGTGCGCACAGGGGCAGACCCAGGGTTCAATACTCAAGAGTGCACCAACAAGACCTAACTACTGGCCCTTTCGGCAACACCTGCAAAGAAGATGTAGTCTAACCTAAAGTAGTTATAGGGGGTTGTAGGACACATGTGTCTACAACTAGAAGGAATGCAAAGTGGATTCAAAGAAACAACACACAACAACCTAGTATTCTTTATCTTCCTTAAACCTATTGAATAAGTTATATTATATCTCACATCTAACACAATATCATAATAACAACATACCAAATGACAGAGAACCCAATGTTAATCACACATAACACAAGATATACATGGTTCACCCTCTACCTAGGGCTACATCGACATAACTGTTCTTTATAATATATTAAGATGAAAGCCTACAGTTCTATATGCGCTCTTAGATAGCATATCTTCTCTCTTTTCTCTTCTCTCTTCTCTCCTTTCCATGTGCACCTAGCTGTAGGGTTGATCTTCGCACCCAGTTGAATATCTTACAATACCTGAAGGCTCTCACAATACAACAGTTCTCTCTTACTATCAATCTATTCTCATAACATAATTGAGAAACAAACTCAGAATGAACCCTCTTCCCTCATCTAGGTTCTTATTTATATGTTACAATCACTCACTGAAAGTATTAGGTCAAGACCTAATTGAAAAAACCTTAGATACCAAAATCCTAGGTGTCTAAAACCCTAGGTCAACTTGACCCGTGTCTTCAGGGCTTCGCTAGTCTGTCTTTCCTTCCTTCTCGTGTGATGATCCAAAGCATCCAATGGTATATTTTTCCTCTTGTTGAGTTGTCCATGATCTGTCTTCCTTGCTGATATGTCATCCTTGGTCTCCTCATCCAACGACTTGTTCTCTCAGAGTTCGATCCCACTTTTATGCTCTTTTTCTCAGTTCAACCCAGTATCAGTCACTGTGTCTTCCACGTAGTTCACATTCCTTCTTTTCTACCTTTATCTTCGCTTACTTCCATACCCAAGGGCCACCAACAAATGGACAGAAGTACATTGTCGTGGTAGTGGATTACTTTACCAAATGGGTTGAATCCATGCCTACTTTCAATAACATTGTTGACACAACAACGTGTTTGTTCTTTAACCATGTCATTACCCACTTCAGAGTCCCCATCCAGTTAGTCTTTGATCACGGTAAACACTTTGAGAATGATATATTCATCGAACTCTCCTCAAAGTTATGCTTCTCCCATGAGTTCGCCTCCCCATACTACCCTCAGTCCAACGGACAGGTAGAGACTATCAACAAGGTATTTAAAACCATGTTGTAATGCACTATCAATAGACATAAGACCGATTGGCACCATATGTTGTTTTCAACATTATTGGCTTATGGCATGGCAGTCAAGACTATCACCAGTTTTACACCGTTCCATCTAGTCCATGGGATTGAAGCCACCTTCCCCATCGAGTGTGAAATTCCCATGTTATGCACCATCATCGAGATATTACCTGGCAGTTCTCCAATGGAGCAGTGCTTCCTGAACTTAGATTCACTATATGAAGACCGTCAATCTTCATTATAAAACAATGAGACAACTAAAAAAAGGTCAAATGCCACCTTTGATCGCCATGTCAACCTGCTCTCCTTTAATGAAAGAGGCCTCGTCCTAGCCTACGATATCGCTCAGGATACCCTCATTCATGGGAAATTTTAGTCATTATGGCATGGACCCTACATCATCCAACACTGCCTCACTAAAGGTGCATACATCCTAGCCTCTCCAGAAGGCCATCCTCTCAAAGAACCCATCAACAGGATGCACTTAAATAAGTTTTACACCTAAGTGTAGTCATCCTACACTAGGCTCTTTCTTTTTGTACACATTTGTAGAGTTTTTAGACTTATTTTGTTCCCACCATGCCTTATGTCTGATCTACCATTCATGTTATTGACAAATGTTTCCTCCATCGACCTACCACATCAGTTACTCTAACGGAGCTAGCCTCTAGACATAGAATCTCGCTTCGATCCCTTGGGCCCTTTATACCCCCCTCAGATGAACTACTCCACTCCAGTAGCATATGTTTGGGCTTAATAACCAATAACCAAGAAGAATACACAACCGACATTGGCCTCCTCACTGAGGCCAATCACCGCCACATTCGTCACCTTAGCATGTTAATAGATTCCCAACTCATTGTCTTGCAAATCAACAATGTATACCATGTCCGTGATCCTTTCCTCTTCCATAAATACCTACAAGTTAGACTCTTATCTGGACATTTTGATTCAATCACATTTACACATATTCCACAAAAAATCAATCAAATAGTAAATAACATGGCTAACCTAGTGTTATATTGGCACATATCACATCAATACATCAACACACATACATAAATAATTAGAAGTTTGTCACATCATATAGATTTGACATCATAAAAGAATCAACATATCATCACATGTGAACATTATGGAGATCATAACTATTGACATAGGGGTAGACCCAGGATTCAACGCTACAACAAAACATAAAAAAAACCCTAACTATCGACCTTTTTGACAACACCTGTGAAGTAGATGAAGTCTCACCAAGGGTAGAGATAGGGGTGGTTGTAGGACTTAGATGTCTACAACCTTAGATGGGACACAAATATGTGATTGTAACACCTTAATAGAGAACTTAATAATTATAACTCATCAATATTCAGTCTTAGTCTACAGTGCAGCTAAATCCTAATAAATAATAAACATAGTATTCACACAGATCCAATAGATCCAAACACTAAGCACTCTAATATAGACTAGATCTAGCATCCATTCACATTATTCAGCACTAAGCTACCATATTAGATCCTTCTAAGCCTATATTAGAGCACTAGGAATTCAATCACACAGATAAGAGAACAACTATAAAGCACATAGCAATCACAACACAGGATATACGTGGTTCACCCCCACCCTGGGGTGACGTCCACCAACTCTTCGTCTTCTTTATTAGCTTCATTCAATCTTCTTACATACATATAGCCTCAAAACCAACTCCACATATAATAGGATATTTGCGCACACTTCTCTTGATCCTCCTTGCCCGAGCTAGATTACAACACAAAGCCTACATTTAGCCCCTTACAGTCACTTGCACTCAGGCTTGCAAGTTTCACACAACATGCGCAAATCATTTACAACCATTTCTTGTACTTAGCAGAACTTGCAACTGACTAGTCACTTAATGTATCCTTCTTACATCACCTAGAATCTATTTATATATTACAAAAAGGGCCTAAGCATGGGTAAATCCATGGGACGACATACCCATACCCGTTAAATAAGCCCAAAACCCAAAAATCCCTAAAAAGGTCCAAGATCCCGCAGTCTCCACTTCGCCTTGCGCTCCACCTTCAAAATACTATTGAAGTCTCAAAAGTAGGTCAAACATGACCAAGGGTCCTCAAAACTTGTTCAAGGGCCCACACGACCCCAAAAATCACCTATAACTTGTCCCGAGTCACTTTGAACTAGGTATCTCTGCCTTAAAATTCTAGATCTTTGCTTGATCTGCTTCGACTTGTTGTTGTTCCACGACCTCCTATTCATCGAACTCTTGGATGAAGGCTTCGTTGACAGGTCCCTCTAAGCATTGTTTAGCTGCAGTGATGACTTGCTCTATTTCTTCTGCCTGGCCTTCGTTCTCTATGAACAGTAGGTAAGCCTCATCCTATATAGGTTGGAGGCCCTGAGTCACTTCCATGAATTTTCTCTAAATGATGTGGACCTATTGTTGAGCAGTGCGCTGCTCTTGGGATCGCTTCATCCTCTCAACTATTGATAGGGGATTCAACTGTGCCTATATTGTTTCTTCTTGTTGCTTCACCTCCTAGAGCTGTGATTCCAGTACCTTCAGTTCTAGATTCTCAGTGAGTTTCTTATAAGTCTAGGCACTCTGATCACTTAGTTGTTTACATTCCATGGCGAGGGCATTGATTATTTCAACTACACTTCAGGAAGTTGATTCTCTTTGATCCCTCGGATACTGTGGATTGTTGGGCACTGTGTGGAGCTCTAAGTTGCTATTCTTTACTAAAGCTACTGGATAGCTTCTGTGAGTTGCGCTACTTGATTCTCTACTCGGTCTTCTACCTTTGGTTCTAAGCCCATCACAAAGTGAAGTACTCTGTCAACTGCTTCTTTGACTCCATGTTGTTCTGCGAGCAACTATTCTTTTTATTTCTGGACCTGCGCCCTTTCTTCTTCAAACTTGGCTTGAAGGTCATCCTTCTCTTGCTGTGCAACCCAACGTTTTTCTACCATTTCTCCCTGGGATTTCTTTAGGGCCACTGTGTACTGGTCTTTCTCAACTTGCGCTCAATGAAAGTGAGCTTCGGTCACATCAACTAGTCTATGGATTTGGGTAGGCTCATCTCCCAACTATGGTTCTTATGATGGTGGGGGCGTAGTGGATACTATACAGATGGACTAAAGGGCCTGTTGCACCCCTCTGAGTTCAACCTCAATTACGTCGTACATCTCCTCCTTCTTAGCTTCATTTTTATGTAATATTTCCTACGAGGAATCGTTCACAGCTGCGATGATGAAGTCAAATTCATCGACAGTGAGAACAGTTTGCATCTTAGTCATGGTGGCTCTGGATTTCTTTCAGAAAGTGGGTTTCATGGGAGAAACCTTCCTTTTTTTCAAGGGATCAACCTCACCCCTAGGCAATGTTACTTCGCCTTACTTCTGCTAGTCTTCTTTGTCATTTGTCTCTTCTACTTCGTCATCTCCCCCTCGTCCAAGTGATATTGAAGCAATCTCTTTCGATGTGATTTCTTCGGTATTCTTCCTTCTTCTAGTTCTAGGTGTGTCATGTTCTTTGTGAGCGGCCTCTGAGCTATTAAGTTTGGGATCAGACATCTCTGCAGGGTTAGTAGGGAGAAGGAGGTTTGTTGACCAATCCTTAGTTATCTCCTCGAGGTCCTCCTCTGTGATCTTGTAGTATGACTGGAACTCCTCTTTGTGCTCGTCTACTCACGCAGTGATATAGATGAAGTGTTAATATGCATGGAACTTCATGAGGGGTCATAACCGCTGTAGGTTTTTTGGCATCATGTGAGGTTCAACTTCGATATCCCTCTTCAGTTGGAGATAATGTGTATGAAATACCGTGTTTGACTGCCACTGTTTTCCAATATCGCTCGAGTAACAGAGCATGGTGAACTTCATAGTAAGAGACTCAAATGACTCAATGTCTGGGAAGATTGCACCTTCTGACATCTCCCAAGTAGTAAATGCGATGAGGATCAGGAGCCAACGAAAGTGGAACTCATATCCCTGATCCTGATCTTTGCAACAGTCTAATTCTCGCTGGTTAACTAGGTACTTCACCCAGTTCATTTGTAGGCCTTCGATGCATTTCCCAGCGAGGTCAATGAAAAACCATGTGACCTGCGTGGGTCTCTTCTTTCTCACAATCTTTCATGTGATTAATTGGCATGCTAGGCACACTGCGACATTTTGGATGGAAACTACGTTGTAGCCTTGCGTCCCCTTCTCAACATCGTCGTATGTATCTTTTATCTTCTATGATAATGCGCGATCTGTATCCTTCCCTAGATATAAGTACTATGGGTCAGATCCTTGCATGCTCAATTTGGTGATCCTATGGATCAATGTCAGATCAAATGTGATACGTCGATCTAGCCATAAGTATCCACCATGGTAAAATTAGAGTAGGTTCTTAACACAAGCATTAACCCCCTGGTGCCATCCAAAATGTGGGATATTCATTACATTCAAAAGGGTGGACTACATGAGGTTCATATTCCATGCCTAGGGGATTATTTTCAAGTTCTTCCCCTTCATCCTGGTCAATTATTTATAAAGAGTGAGCATGTTATGGTTCTTTTGGTCTCCTATGTTGAAGTCGTTGAAATTCAATGTTGCGATCTTATCTTGTTGCGCTCTAACTACACATATCTCCTTCGAGAGGTACACAGTAACCATGGTGTAATCAAATTCCCTTGAGACATTGTCACGACTCACCGCACCGGCCAGAGGAAGGATCTAGTTGGGTAATATGGTCAAGATTAACTTTGCGTTCTCTAGGTCATCTCTGTTCTTGGTTCTCTTCTCCATTGTCGGTAAGGATGGTCCGACTCCGCGAGCATTCGATGAAGAGGCTTCCACTCCTCTCGTCAATGATACTTGTACACCCATAAACATTACCCTTTCAGACATTACTCTTTCAGTCATGAGGTCGATGAGTACATCCTTCACAAACTCTTCGACTGTGTTAAGTTCTTCGGACATACACGCTCATGGTTACATATCTTGGGTTTGAAGAGAAACTACTCAATGCAACAGGATGGATGGTGATAGCTTGATCATCACTGCATGAAATCAACTAATCTATGCTCAGATAATCATGGTTGGAAAAAGCGTTCTTGGTGCAAGGCTTGACAAATTAAGTAGACAACTAGGTAACATATCTCTCCAATGGCCAAGAAGCCTTCATTAATGTAGTTTTGTTCGTTACAATGTGGTCCCAATGGTTTGATGGTGATATTTCCAACCATAAATGTCATTCTAACCATTCGATGTGTCAGTCTAATGGTTATGCTATTTCCAATGACTATATTGTGTCTCCATGGCGAAGTTCCATGCTCTATTGTACCGATATCTTGATGAATTTCAAATTCTAGAATCCTTCCTTTTGTGAAGTTCTGTTCGCACAGGGGCAGACCTAAGGTTCCGCTCCAAGAGCACACCAACAAGCCCTAGCTACTGGACCTTTCGGAAGCACCTGCAAGGTAGATGCACTCTCACCTGAAGCAACTATGAGGGGTTTGCAAGACAGAGATGTCTACAACTAGAAGAAATGTAAAGTGTATTCAAAGTGATCAACACACAACAATCTAGTATTATTTATCTTCTTACAACCTACTATGAAATTTATATCTTGGATCTAACACATCATCATCATAGAAGCATATTAAATGAAAAAGAACAGAGCATCAATCACACACAACACAAAATATACGTGGTTCACTCTCTCTCTAGGGATATGTCCACATAACTGTGTTTTATAATGTATTAAGATGAAGCATACAGTTGTTGTCTATGCTCTTAGCTAGAATATCTTCTTTCTTCTTCTCTCTATCTCTCTCCCCTTCATGTGCACCCAGCTGCATGGTTGATCTTCACACCCAGCTGAAGATTGTACGATACCAAAAGGATCTCACACTTAGCTCTTCTCTCTGACACAACAATAATCATAGCATCATCAACAACAACAACAATATTACCAGCCCAACCCAGGCCCTTTAGACCTCTATTCATACATTACAATAGCTCACCAACATCCTTAGGTCTAAACCTAGGTGTCACAAACCCTAGATGCCAAAACCCTAGCTGTCTAAAACCCTAGGTTAACTTGACCTATATTTTTAGGGCTTTGCCAACCCGTCTTTCCTTCCTTCTCGTGCGGTGCTCCAAATCATGCAATGGTGGCTTTCTCATCTTGTTGACTTGTCCATGATTCTTCTTTCTTATTGACCTATCATCCTCAATCTCTTCGTTGAACGACTTGCTTCCTTTGACTTCGCTCCGTCTTTTATGCTCTTTTGCTCACTTCGACGCAACAATAGTCATTGTGTCTTCCGCATAGTTCACATTTTTCCTTTTCTTCCTTTATCTTCATGTACTTCAATAAACAAGGGCCAATATGCACCCAACATTCACCTGTGACTCATCCCAAGGCACTTCTGATCTGAAATTTTTGTTTTACTTCAACTTCAAACTGCACAAGGCATCCTCTGCTTTCTGGTCAATGCCTCTTCTCCTTCATTGTGTAGATAGTTTTTTATGTGTTTGGTACCCAGTTTCAACTGAACCTGGTACCTAAACACTTTTCCTCTTGTGTTTACTAAGGGATGCGGGGCAACTAGTTGTCATAATACAATTTCAACTAGCTCCCATTCACTAATCCTTCCTTCCATTCCCCATTCAAAGTCTTCAACTATGCATCTCCTCCTTATGTAACATAAGCGACCTCATATGGCCCGAGAAAATGAGTTATGAACTTCCCAGGATGTTTTATGAACTTAATGTCATATACCAGTACTAGATCGCCTTGCTTAAATGCCTTCTTGTTGATGTGCCTGTCATGGTAGGGATTCTCTCTTTCTTTTTGTACTTGTTGATGGAATCCTACAACAAATCTGTCCTCTTCTAGTTAGACCAACTGTTAAATCCTGTCTTGAACAACATTAGCTTCATCCATATTTGTAAAGGCAACAGTTCTCAGGCTTGGTACCATATACTCCATTGGAGAAACAACTTCGAGACCATACACCAACTTAAAATGGGTTTGCATTGTCAGCTTCTTGCAAGTGGTTCTATAGGTCCATAGTGTAAATTCTAACCTTGTACAATATCTACTGCAAACCGATATTCAGAAAAGAATAGAAAATATACAATGGCAAATACAAACATTACACAGAGATTTTTCACCTGGCAACCCAAACCGGGAAAACCAGCATATATTATATTCATACACATTGTGTTACATTGTTTACAATACAATATACATATAGGAGCCAACGGAATCCAAAACCCTAATCCAATGATCTAGATTAGTCCAAAACCCTAATTCCTTAATCAGAAATAGAAAACCATCAACAAAAAACCATGTGTCGAAAAACCACCTAATATCATGTGGTCCCGGAAATATGTCGTCCCGGTAATATGTTGTCCCGGAAATATGTCGTCCCAGAAATATGTCGGCCCGAAAAAAAAATTTCAGGGGCACTGCCCCCGAACCCCCGCACAGGGGGCTCCGCCCCCTTGCACCCCCCCTCTAACCCCCCTGTGCGCCCGGCGCAAGCGCTTAGACACTACTACTCGTACAAAGAATATAACACATAGTACTGTTGGTACTCTTAAATCCCAGTCATTCCTATTCACACTACAAATCTTGGTCAGTGTTGTCTCCAAGATATTTTTGAATGATTCTACATTCCCTTTTGCTTGTGCATGGTACGACGTGCTCTTATGATGGTGGATTGCAAATTCCTCAATCAAGGCTTCAATAATTTTATTTATTAAATGTGTTCCTTGATCACTCATAAAGATCTTTGGGCATCCAAACCTGTTTATGATGTCATCAAATATGAAGAACTCAGTTTTAGTTGCACTATAGTCCTTGACTACTCTTGCTTCAGCCCATCTGGTCAAGTATTTTGTCACAGTAATTATGTACCTTGCTCCTGTGCACTTTCCTGGTGGGTTTATAGGTCCAAAGAAGTCAATGGATCATTTCTCAAATGCTTGTAGGGTCAACTGTGGTGCTAATGGCATTTTATCTCGTCTGGATGGTTTTCCATCTCTTTTACATACATCTCAGGATCTATAATAGTCTTTAGCATATCTACGTAGGGTAGGCCACTAAAGGCCAACTTTAAGAACCTTCAGTGTAGTTGTTTTCCCTGCATAATGTCTTTCGACAATGCCTTCGTGAGCTTCTGCAATGATTAATAGTTGATTTGCCTCCGTAACACATCTTCTCAATATCTCATCAGGTCCCATATTGTATAGTTGTCCTGCTATAAGTGAAAAGTCTGTAGCACGCACTACTAGTTGTTTCTTCCATGGAATTGTATAGTCACTAGGTGCCATTCATGTTGACAAAAACTGGAATATCTCTGTGAAGTGGTCACCAATATTTCTAATGTCAAATAACTATGCATCCGGTAGTCCATCCTCCAAACTGGTCAGTTCTTCACCAGGTTCCAACTTTGACAAGTGGTCAGGACCTTTGTTCATTCTTCGTGGATTTACTATGATCTCAGTCATATTCTTGAAATAGAAGAAGCCATATTCATATTCTCCCCCCCAACACTGGCTTGTTGACTAGGTATTTCAGCACAGAGTGATCAGTAAACATTTTAAAGTGTCCTCCCAACAAGTAGTGGTGAAATTTCTGCAGTGCATATACCATGGCTAACCCCTCTCGTTCAGTAGTGGTGTATTTTATATCAACAGTTGATAGATTCCTGCTAGGAAAGGATAACGGATGGTCAATATATCCTTATCCAAGTTGTGCTAACACTGCTCCTAAGGCAATAGAATATACATCAACATGCACATGGAACTCCTTCCTCCAATCTGGGAAAACCAAAATAGGCTCAGTAACCATTTTCTGTTTCAATGTGTCGAAGCTCTGTTGGCACTCTTTTGTCCATTTAAATTGACAGTATTTCATCAAAATCTTCTCCATGGGTGTTGTAATATGAGCATATCCATTAATGAACTTCCTGTAGTATCATGTGTGTCCCATCGCAGTGCGCAATTATTTGACTGAAGTGAGAGGGGATAGATCAATTATAATGACAATCTTAGATGGATCTACTAGCAATCCTTGCTTGCATACAATATGACCTAACAACACTCCAAATGGTGAAAATAAGATGCATTTCTTCAGATTCAAGACAATCTAACACTGCCTGTATTTATCCAACATTATCCTTAGACATTTAATATGATTTTTCAATAAACTAAAAGCAGTCCAATCATTAAAATATGCTTCTGAAAATTTATGCAGAAACTCCTTGAATGCTTCGACTACCACCCTGGAAAGGATGGCTGGGGAATTATTCAATCTGAATGGCATCACTGTATACTGGTAGGATCCCCATTATGTTGCAAATGTGGTCTAATGGTGATCTTCCTTGGTAATCTGGATCTGATGCTATCCCGAGAATCCATCTGTAAAAGAGTATACCTCCTGGCCTCCCACATTATCTATCACTTCGTCAGTGAATGGTGTTGGGAATGGGTCATGCAAGCATGCATCATTCATCTTCCTGAGATCTACACAGATCCTAATCTCTCCCATCTTCTTGTCTTGCACCACCATATGGCTAATCTATTTTGATTCTTTGATAAGTTCTATAATTCTTTCTTCCAACATTCTGTCGAGCTCAATCTTCACTTTCTCCTTGTATTTATGGTTCAACCTGTAGGGTCTGTATTTGACTGGTCTTTCATCTGGCTTCAAAGGGATCCTCATCTCTCCCATAGGCCCTTTAATGACCTTCATATTAGTGAACTTGGTTGGAAACAAGTCCTGATATTCAT
Source organism: Picea sitchensis (assembly GCA_010110895.2). Classification (NCBI taxonomy): domain Eukaryota; kingdom Viridiplantae; phylum Streptophyta; class Pinopsida; order Pinales; family Pinaceae; genus Picea; species Picea sitchensis. Next base: position 31,737 of record SNQJ01S0040955.1, read on the forward strand.
GTAGCAACTCTGGAATCTTGTCAACGGTGGTAACATCCCAATAATCTCCAACATTTCCAACCTTAAGTGTTTGTTCTGTCTCAATATTGACCTTCTTAATCTTGATCGATTGTCTGATGAATGGTAGCTCAACTCCTGGTCCTTCCACATCTCTATGGCCTTTTGTTTCTGCAATGTTTACCTTCCTAGGATCATTGTCTTCATCAACATAGATATTGTAACAACCTTGCAGTTTCTGAAGGGGTGCAGTCCATTCGTCCTCTTTCTGTTCTAAAGGGAGGCTAGAGGCCTCCTGAAATAATCTATGTTTGACAATCTGTAATGCTTGATCTACTGAAGGAATTTGAATTTCAAATAAGAAGGAAGTTACAAAATTTTGAGTCATACCTTCCTAATCTATAGTGATGAGGCATAACTCTTCTTGAAGGTACCAGTTGATAGGGGTTGTGTCCAGTGTGTTAATGAATTTTTGCACCCACTTCTCTTGAGGAATGTTGCTCTAGTATTCTTCCCAACTTCACACATGGTCCTTTGGGAAACTTCGACCTGTGTAGCGAACTTTTCATCCTTCTATTTGTGCTGAGAACCATGTTGTCATTAGGGTATGACATTGTACCCATTCTGTAATGTTGTTTTTGTGTGTCCCCCACCATCTGGCTGGTGTGGCCTTCAAGGCCTCATCCATTGCCAACAATCTTTTTTGCATTGGTACACTTGCTTCATAGTCCGACAAGAAGACTTCTAAAGGGTTCAGACCATCAAAGGTGGGCAGGTTACTTATTGTTGTGCCGATCCAACGAACTTCTCTAGTTAATCTAACAAATCTCCTTGTTGATACTTCATACATTTTATTCTTCCAGTTCTCTAGTGCTTCTTCTGAATCAGATGAACATGCGTTGTCACTTCATCATCTTAGATTCCCGTCATTTGTAGGATTAATGTAATTATATTGTTTGACTGTTAGTTTGTATATGTTTTCCAGTTCATATGTGTGGTCTTATTCTCTGATAGGTTCTGTGTATCACTGACCTTCATCTGGATCTAAAGGTGAAATGACCCTGAGGCCATATCTTTCAAATGTCATATGTATTTTCTTTAAATCAACCATAGTGGAATTATTGAAATCCCAATCAATTCTTGGCAGTACAGGGTAAGGACAACTGTCATCAATTATTTCAATTACCTCAAAATATGCAAACATCCTTACTATGTCGATGTCCAAAGGGACATGTTCCAATCTTCCAAAGGGGCTTACTGCTTGTTGAATAGTCATCCTAAGCCTAATAGGGGAGTAGATCAACTTCAATTTTCCTATCAGTGCGCAGGTTTTCTTCATCATGACATTGACCTTCGACCCTAAGTCAAGGATCACATAGTCTATATCATACTCTCCTATTTGAGAATTCAAGTGCAATTCCTTATTTGTCCTCCTCTTTTTAGTGATTTGGTGTACTTCCCTATTCAGTAAGGGATCTAACTTTCCTAGATCATAATGCTTGATTAAATTTTGTAACTCTTGTACAATGATCTCATCCTAAATCAACTTGATACAAGTATATAAAAATTCCATGTGATTGTTTACCTCTTTTCCTTGTTTGGGCAAAGAAAATTGATCAAATGCTAGAGACATTCCATATTCTCTTACTTCTGGTCATTTCTTTGATGAAGAACCTTTATCTTCTTTGAACTCTTTTCTTTCCTCTTCAAATATTTGTCTTTCTTTCCTTGCATCAAAAGTTTGGGTCTTCTTTGTAGCTTTCCTAACTCCTGAGTCTTTTGTAGTCTTTCCTTGGGTCATTCTATTTTCTCCTGTAACAATGCCTCCTTGAGGTATAACAACGACTCTAGGGTCTTCTCTGCGAGGTTCAACATATATCAATTGCACTTGTGGGCTCTACTGATGGTATCATCTCTTCTGAAGCTTAGCCAGCAATGTTGGATGTTCCTCGATAACAAGATCAAAGGAGTTGCAATAGCTGCAAGTGGTACAAGGGTTATCAAATTCCCTTGCTAAGTGTATTGGCTATACATAGTTATAAAGTATTATCTATCCTTGGCCTCAATCCATACCTCCTCATCGTCCTCTTCCTCTGAATCCACCGCAAGGATTGAAGTTTCCTTTGCCTGCGAAGTTGTACTCCATAGTATTTCCTTCTTGTTGTACTTCACCTTGAATTTTATATATGTCTCTTGACCTTTCATGCATGAGATCGTAAGCCCTATAATCTCTATCATCATGCCCCATAGACTTACAAAACATGAAATACAAATTTGTGGGTGTTTGAACATACTTTTTCATGTAATAGCACTCACCAGGACGATGTCTATTTCTGCATACCTCTCACCAGGGTAAGGTGACTTGATTCAAAGGGCTCGGAGCTCTAGAGGCCAATTATTCATTGAATAGGGGACAATGTTCCTTTTCATGGCCTTTTGATCTACATTTGACACACCACTTATTTTGACATCTTCTTTTGACCTCCATACGTCTTCACATAGGAACCAATGTTGATCAAGGTCTTCAGACCCATCTCCCCTAAAAATAGGGAGCCTCATCTCATCTTCCATAGATATTCCTAGGTTTCTTGACTAAGTATGTGGTCTACTACTAGTGACAGTACTCTGAACACTCTAGTGGTTGGGATTACTCTGATTGCTTAATGTTACTAAATCAATAGAAGGGATAATAGTACTTACTTCAATGACTTACGTAGTTCCTGAATTCTCTGTCTCATCCCAGTGAGGTTCTTCATATTTCCCTTCCTCTTTCCCAGCGGTTTCTGGATGCTCTTCGTCTGTCAAATATTCCTCTTCTCCATTGTAGAAACCCTCATCCCCGTATTTCTTATTGAACAAGTTCGCAAGATGAACTTCTCTAAATTCTCTTCCACTGCGCATATGTCCAGCTTCTGTGTCATTGTCACTGTCCAAACTCTTGAACATTAGATTTTTCAAATTCGACCAATCTACTGTATCTTCAATATGTTCTTCTCATGCAATAGAATCTTGATCCTCAGCTTCAGAAAGTGTAAAAAGTTTCCTCTGGGTTCCTTGAAGAAATATATCTCGGCTTGGATATATGATTCTACTCTATCAACAACAAACTCAGTGATGTACCCTCCAATGGTGATATCAAACTAGTGATATATTGCTCGTGATACGATGTTATCAACTCTCTTGACCTTCTTGATCAGCTCCGACATCCAAACCACAGGAGTTTTAGATTTGATCTCAAACTGGGTATCTGCTAACCTATCTAACCACTCATATAAATTCTGATGGATTCCTCCAAAGAAAATCTCATGTATATCTGTAAAGATGTATTTCTCCAACCAATCCTCTATTCTAAGATTAGGGTTCTTGTTATAGGCTTCAGTGAAGTCCTTTTCTAGATCCTCTATCCACTTTTGAGTCTCTATTTTTGATGGAAACCACCTTAACATTTCCTCAAGAAGATTCCTATCCTGGGAATAGAACCATTTGTTGGCACAGGGGCAGACCGAGGTTTCAGCTCCAAGAGTACACCAACAAGCCCTAGCTACTGGCCCTTTTGATAACACCTGTGAGGAAGATGTAGTTTCACCCAAAGAATCTATGAGGGGAATGAAGAACAAAGATGTCTACAACTAGAAGGAATGTAAAGTGGATTCAAAGTGACCGACACAAAACAATCTAGTATTCTTTATCTTCTTACAACCTATTGTGCAAGTTATATCTCGGATCTAACACATCATCGTCATAGAAACATATTAAATGAAAAAGAACAGAGCATCAATCACATAGAACAAAAAATATACGTGGTTCACCCTCTCTCTAGGGATACATCCACATAACTGTGTTTTATAATGTATTAAGATGAAGCATACAATTCATCTTTGCGCTCTTAGCTTGCAGATATTATTTCTTCTTCTCTCTATCTCTCTCCCCTTCCTGTGCACCCAGCTGCAGGGTTGATCTTAGCACCCAGTTGAAGATCGTACGATACCATAAGGCTCTCACATTTAGCTCTTCTCTCTCACACAACAATAATAAAAGCATCAAAAAGAACAAAAATGATATTACCAACCCAACCCAGGCCCTTTACACCTCTATTTATACATTACAATAGCTCACTGACATCCTTAGGTCAAAACCTAGGTGTCACAATCCCTATATGCCAAAACCATAGGTGTCTAAAACCCTAGATCAACTTGAATCATATTTTCGAGGCTTCTCAAGCCTGTCTTTCCTTCCTTCTTACACGGCGCTCCAAATCATCCAATGGTGGATTTCTCTGCTTACCGACTTGTCCACTATCCTTCTTTATTGCTAATCTATCATCCTCGATCTCTTCGTTCAATGACTTGCTTCCTTTGAATTTTCTCCATCTTTTCTTTTCTTTTGCTCACTTCGAACCAATAATAGTCACTGTGTCTTCCGCGCAGTTTGCATTCTTCCTTTTCTTTCTTGATCTTCGCGTACTTCCATAACCAAGGGCCAACAAGTTCCCTCCGGAACCTTCTGTAACTGTTCAATCTTTGCTCTCTTCTTACTGAGATTTCCATCCTTTTTCCAAGTGATCTTCGTCTCGGTATTCCTCTTTCTACTCTAATTCTTGTCTTCTTTGGCATAGTAACATAGGGTTCATGGGTAATACTTCTTCTCTTGCTGGGGTAGGTGCTTGTGAGTCTTCTTGTGTTCCTTCAACTTCGACATCCAAGTTTCTAGTTCTAAATAGCTTCAATTTGTTCTCCTGTTCTTTAATCAAGTGTGTTATCCTCCTAGTTATGAAATCTTTTAATTCTTGCTTCCTTTGCTCGAATACTTCTTCTTCTTTTCTTCTGGCTTGATCCTTTTCAATCCAAGGTTTTCCTAGTAATATAGCAAATGGGGCATTGTTCTCAATAAATTTAACAATCTCAAAATTTTTCTCTGTCGAAGTTCCATGAGCACTCATAGATGTCTGGGTGAGTCTTCCACATAGGGTTATCATCTTTCCTCTAAATAATCATATTCCTCCCAATGACGGAATCATAGCAGGGTTTCCTAAAGTTTCCCAAGTTCTTTCTGTCATGATATTCACCTGTGTTTATTCATCCAGAACACAGTTAATGTCAAAGTGTCATATTCTTGTTTCTACGCATTCTTTTTCTTTGAAGATCTATGATAAGATGATATGTCGGTGATCATTTAAGCTTTCTTTCATTTGTAGAAATAAAGTCTTTGATTCTCTCTAGCATTCTGCCATGGTCTCAGTTTCTTGACCTTCCTTAGGGTCTTCTTGTCTCATATTCATTCTATCAAGATTAGCAATCATTCTAGGGAAATCCAAAAAATCATGATTCGTAGCTTTACAACAAAGACAACTAGGTCTTCTACCAGGGCATTCCTTAGTCAAATGTCTCAGTCTTCTACAACTGTAAAAAAGGGTTAATATTAGTTTTCTTTTAAATAATCCCCAACCTTTTTTTTACTGTGCACCAGGATCATGGTAGCTAAACTATAAAAAATTCTTTCTAGGATCTTGCATCCATTTGTTAGTCCAAACATTCTTTCTATGCATAGGTATAACATATATTTCACTATTTTTGTCAGATCTACTCATATCAAACATTTTTTCATCTAGTTGTGGCCTACTTTTCAAGCTAGGACAAAATTTATCAAACATACCTAGATCCATACTTTAGAAACAAAAATTTCCACTTATCTTACCTCTAACAAAGCAGAAAGCTTACAGATCTTACCTCTTTAATCAAGAATTCTTACTTTTACCTTTATCAGAGAACAAAGCTTCAGATCTTACCTCTTTTCTTCAGATCTAACCCTTCTTCTTAGCACAAAGCTTCATATGTCAAGTAGTACTACGTACTAGGGAAACATATATATGCATGAAGATTTTCTGTTTTTCAGTTCCCAATAATCATAGTTTCAGGTCCGATCTTCACACAAAGCTTCTTCTTCCTTAGTTCCCAACAGTCACAGTTTCAGGTCCCATCAATGGAACCATTTGTTGGCACAGGGGTAGACCTAGGGTTCAATGCTACAAAAACGCACCAAAAAAACCCTAACTACTGGCCCTTTCGGAAACACCTACGAAGCATATGAAGTCTCACCCGAGGTAGAGGCAGGGGTGGTTGCAGGACCCAGATGTCTACAACCTTAGATGGGACACAAATTTGTGATTGTAGCACCTTTACAGAGCACTTAGCAGTTATAACTCATCAATATTCAGTCTTAGTCTACAACTTAGCTAAATCCTAATAAATAATCATCACAATATTCACACAGATCCAATAGATCCAAGCACTAGGCACAATAATATAGATCACATCTAGCATTCATTCACATTATTCAACACTAAGCTACCGTATCAGATCCTTCTAAGCCTATATTATAGAATTAAGAATTCAATAACATAGATAAGTGAACAACTATACCAAACATATCAATCACAATATAGGATATACGTGGTTCACCCCCACCCTGGGGCTACGTCCACCAACTCTTTGTCTTATTTATTAGCTTCGTTCAATCTTCTTACATGCACAAAGCCTCAAAACCAACTCTACATAGGACAGGAGATCTTTGCACGCTTCTTTAGATCCTCATTCCCCAAGATAGGTTATAGCACAAATCCTACACACATCCCCTTACAGTCACATACACTCATCCTTGCAAGTTTCACACAACATGCACAAAGCATTTACAACCATTACTTGCACTTAACACAATTTTCAACTGACTAGTCACTTACTCTCTCCTTGTTACATCACCTAGCATCTATTTATATATTACAAAAAGAGCCTAAGCATGGGTAAATCCATGGGCCGACATCCCCATACCCGTTACATAAGCCCAAAACCCAAAAATCCCTAAAAAGGGGCCGAGATCCCGTGATCTCTGCTTTGCCTTGCGGTCCACCGTCAACAGCCTATCGAAGTCTCAAAAGTAGGTCAAACATGACCAAGGGTCCTCAAAACTTGGTCAAGGGAAAAAAATAACCATGTATATCCATATATATAATATAACGATCAATGTATCATCAATGTTTACAAAATGGTACAACATGTACGTCACCCATAGGCAAATGAGCCCCCCCTCACCCCTATGGGTACAAAATAGGTGCCACACCACCCTATATACAAAATGGGCTCCCAGGCCTATATAAATACAAAAAATATACAAAATAACTCATAGAGCCTCTAGAGCGCCACCACCAAACCCTGTATTTGGAGGAGGTTCCCCACTAGTTGGGGGTTGTCTAGGTCTGGGGGGTATTCATCCAGTCATAGCTACCCCAATTACAACTTCTCTGCAGATAAGGGTTCACAACTCTGTCAGAACACCCAAACACTACTCCAGGACTCCCTCATCTTGGATATGAGAACACCTACCTTTGAGTACACCATGTAGCACCACCTCCAACTGGCGATGGAAATCCTCTAACACCCTGTTGCTCTCTACCAGAGGAGCTTGTGATAGACCTACACTCAGGTCATCAAATCTACGTCTTCGCTTAGCTCTCACCTCATCTTCTATCCATGCACAAACCTTGTCCCTCTGATGTCTCACTCCAATCCATGGCTCTACTCACGACGGTCTCACCGGCCCCTGATAAGTCGACCCTCCAACCAACTATGCCTTGCGGCCTCACAACCCTACATCTGCAAAAACACAAACAAAGATAGCATCGACATATATTCATACATAAAAATATGCTATACTATAAAAATCACAAAACATAAAATACACCAACATACCTCTATGATCCCAATCCTCTCTAGGTGGTAACACCATATCTAGGTCATGCCGGAAGTCCATCCCACCGTATGGGAAATGCAGTATGATTTGTGGCATGTAGCACCACACACGCGCCAAATCAGCCATAAAATAATGGCCACCCTCCCCACCTCCATGCCATACCAAAATTGATGCCCACCGCATGAGTCATGGCTCCCATGCCTCAACTGCCGACAACAACACTCTAGGGTGCAACATTGGCACCCTCTCCAAAAACCACGCCACCAAGAACGATCCAAAGGGAAAGTCACCAGAGTTGGCAGCCCGACACCAATTAATATGCCCCATCATCTTGGTGTGCAACATCAACCCCCAAGCAAAGAAATCCCCATCCAAAACTCTCCGCATAATAATCAACTGACCACCACTGATCCACTGCATCACGAAGGACCCGTAGATCCTCATAATCATTGCGGCGATACACTGATGCAAAAAATCGTCCATCGCCTTGATGCGCATGACCGAACCTGACATAATGTTCAGCCTCGAGCAATACCTTTGTGCCAAGTCTGCCAAGTGGACATCCCCTGGAAACTCGGAATCAACATGTAGGGCCATCCCCCAAAAAGGGATCCCTATCAACAAATAGACATCCTCCCTAGCAGAGAATGTCAGTTGCTCCCTGTTATCCCCACTTTTCATGGATTACTAGGAGATCATGTCTCGAGGCCCACAGGTCCTAGACATGAAGTACTGAGAGAAGGATTGACCTGAGCATGGCCCTACAAGGCCCACCTTTTCTTCTTCCATCGTCTTTATCTTGTCAATAGTAGCAACATCCATCACCATCAGTTTGGTCCTGTATCAAAAGAGGTTCTTGCTTCATGAGGTAATTAGTTTAGGTATCATGGTATGTGTCACATTTGATCGTTAAAACCTTTAAATGTATGCATCTAATTCCTTTTATTTCTAACAACTTCTTGGATATTACATTTTCCCACTTGACCATGTTTGGGGGGATTGACAGGGTGCCCTAGCAAGACCGTATCTATAGGTTTTGGTTTTTTGCTGGGGAATTTATGAAAATCCATCGTCTACTCCCTTCATAGGACCACTTATTCATCTTACTTTCCACTCACTTATCCCATTCCCCTTGTTTGGGAATTAGGTTGACCTATTTCCAGGAATACACCTTACCTCGTGGGAAGAAGGGTCTAAAGGCCCAGAAGGTAAAAGCAAGATGGTAAAAGATAAAATATGAAGAATAAAACCTCAAGATGCTTCAACCATGGATCCCCGAGAAGGCAATAAAAATATTCTCCACAAGAAATAAGAGGGATCCAGAAAAATAATAAAACAAGACCTAGTCAGAGGATAGAGGGTCTCATCACGAGCAAGCCTATTAGGTCCATGGGTACCTAGCAGTATGGCATTTCCACCATCTTGTTACCACATCGGGGTAGTGACTCTTGGTTCCATAGCCAAGGGAAAGGGGGTCACATCATGAGACAACATTCTCATCTCTGTGAAAGTACTTGTGGGTAACGCTGTCAACTCTGGTCACCATGCTAAGGCAATGTCCCTTGATTAGCTCTTGAACAAAAAAGAAAAAAGGAATAAAAGAATAAAAAGAATAAAGGCAAGAATGGGCTTGGAAAGAATGCATCCATGACAGACATAGCTCGCCTTCCACAAAGGCACCCATAGGTAACACTTTTGCATCCTTGGCCTTCACCTCACCCACATGCTTGGACATCCCCTGACCACATCACCCATGTACATGGCTTGGATGAGGTCTTTTTGGGAACTTTCCTTTTCCTCTGGACACTAACCCAATAGGATTCCTTGTCCTTTTTTCCAGACTTGTATTTCAGGATTTTGTAACGTCTTTGAGTTTTTAACTGTTGTATTAGGGATTTTATGCATATGTTTAATAGTATTGATGATGAAATGTGATTGAAATTTCTATGATCCCTATGACTGATGAGCCCATGGAGGGCATAGCCTTTGATGTGCAAGACCATGCTCGACGAAAATGTACCATTTGGACTGGAGCACATGGGGAGATGATCAGTTTGGACCTCCATGGGGATGAAGAATCCACTAGATGGATGATGAGACCCCATCAGGGGGCAGAGATAGGACACAGATGGATCAGGGTATTTGCACCAGAGAAGAAGAGAATGTTCTACCAGAGGCACCCCGACACAACTTGACCTAGGAGGGATGCCCCTTTCTTAGTGGAACGTTGGCCTTTGGAGGTATAGGACATCACCACCTTGACCTTCACGTCACCTAGCATCATGGACATTTGGAGAAGGCAGACTTGGCAACAGTGGCAAGTTGGAGAAGCCCAGGGAGGGCTAACGTTTTTCTCCAGGATGCCCCATATGACCTAAAAAGGGATAATGTATTCCTTGGAGGGGATTTTACTCTCCTTTCAGTTTGATTTAGGGTTTTAACTTGAAAATTTAATGTAAAACAATATGATTTGATATTTTGGCCTTGTCAGCCTTTTTACCTGACCTAAATGTAAAATTAGGTCAAGGTTTTGTATGAATGGGAGATTTTCACTCTCATATTTTCATCATCACTCACCACTTGGTGAGGTCTGAAATTTGTTGCCTATCTTGGGTTATTGGCTGATTGAGGGAGGCACACTTGTTGAAGGAAGACATTTTTTGGCATATTTTGGCATTTCTCTTAAAGGAAGGTGTTACAACTAGGGTTTTCATGGTTATTTCTTGATGAATTGTAAGTATTTCTTTGCAAAACTTCTTGAATGAATGGTTGCAGTCTAATTTCTTTCATATTTTTATGAATTTTGCTGAATCAAAACCCTAGGTGACAAGCACACAAGTAGGTCCTTGTCTCATGTTCCCCGATAGAGAAATTTTCAGCCATTGAAGAAGAAAAAAAGAGCCTAGCCGTAGCTACACTCCTTTTTCTTCCTCTCCTTTGCTAGCCGCACCATTTAGAATTCAAGAAGAAGAAAATGTACCAGGCCTAGTGTTGGAAATACTAATACAACTGAGAGGGGGGGGGTGAATCAGTTGTTTATAAGATTAAACAATTTTATACCTTCTTAACAATTATTAATATTTCTTCAAGCGTTATCAAGCAACATACAGTATATGGACAGTAAGAGTCAAGATCATCAGTCAC
>SNQJ01S0040955.1:44913-55009 GCA_010110895.2 Picea sitchensis
GTATGTATGTTGGGTGGCATTACCACCCCTTTTTGTTATTGATGCTTTTTTAGAGATCAAGAAGGTATGTAGGTTATGCCAAATATGTTGAGGTTCTCATATGCTCTACGACGAGAACATGTCCCCAAGTTGGAGCCAGATGTTATCCCCACTTTTCAGGGATAACTAGGAGATCATGTCTCGAGGCCCACAGGTCCTAGACATGGAGTACCGAGAGCAGGATTGAACTACGAATGACCCTGGAGGGCCCACCTTTTCTTCTTCCATCGTCTTTATCTTGTCAACAACAACAACATCCATCACCATCGGTTTGGTCCTGTATCAAAAGAGGTTCTTGCTTCATGAGGTAATTAGTCCAGGTATCATGGTATGTGTTACATTTCATCATTAAAACCTTTAAATGTATTCATATGATTCCTTTTATTTCTAACGACTGCTTGGATATTACATTTTCCCACTTGACCATGTTTGGGGGGATTGACAGGGTGCCCTAGAAAGCCTATATCTGTAGGTTTTGGTTTGCTACTAGGGGTATTTATGAAAGCCATTGTCTTCTCCCCTCATAGCTCCACTTCTTCATATTACTCTTATCCCATTCCCCTTGTCCAGGCATTGGGTTGACCTATTTTTAGGACTTCACCTTACCTCATGGGAAGAAGGGGCTAAAGGAACAGAAGGTAAAAGCAAGTTGGTAAAAGATAAAAGCCTAAGAATACAATCTCAAGATGCTTCGCCCAGGGATACCCGAGAAGGAAATAAAAATATTCTCAGCAAGAAACAAAAGGGACCCATAAAAATAATAAAACAAGACCTAGTCAGAGGATAGGGGGTCTCATCACGAGCTGACCTATTAGGTCCATGGGTACCTAGCAGTATGACATTTCCACCAGCTGGTTACCATGTCAGGGCAGTGACTCTTGGTTTTGTGGCCAAGGGAAAGGGGGTCTCATCATGAACCAACCTTCTCATATATGTGAAAGCACTTGTGGATAAGGATGTTAGCTCTAGTCAGCATGCCAAGGCAGTGTCTCCTGATTAGCTCTTGAACAAAAAAAGAAAAAAGGAATAAAAGAATAAAAAGAATAAAGGCAAGAATGGGCTTGGAAAGAATGCATCCATGACAGGTACAACTCACCTTCTACAAAGACATCGAGAGGTAACACTTTTGCATCCTTGGCCTTCATTGCACCCACATGCTTGGACATCCCCTAACCACATCACCCACTTACATGGCTTGGATGAGGTCTTTCCGAGAACTTTCCTTTTCTCGTGGACACTAGACCAATAGGACGCCTTGTCTTTTTCTCCAGACTTGTATTGTAGGCTTGTGTAATGTCTTTGAGTTGTTAACTGATGTATTAGGGATTTTATGCATATGTTTAATAATATTGATTATGAAATGTGATTGACATTGCTATGATCCCTATGACTGAAGATCCCATGGAGGGTGTAGCCCTTGATGTGTAGGACCATGCTCGACAGATAGGTAACATTTGGATCGGTACACATGGGGAGATGATCAGTTCGGACCTCCATGGGGTTGAAGATACTACCAGATGGATGTTGAGACCCCATCAGGGGGTAGAGATGGGACACACATGGATCAGGGGCTTTGCATCAGAGAAGAAGAGAACGTTCTACTAGAGGCACCCCTACATAGCTTGACCTAGGGGGCATGACCCTTTCTTAGTGGAATGTTGGCCTTTGGAGGCCTAGGAAATCACCACCTTGACCATGACATCACCTAACATCATGGACATTTGGGGCAAGCAGACTGGGCAACAGTGGCACGTGTTGCAGGTTGGAGAAGCCCAGGGATGGCTAACGTTTTGCTCCAAGACGCCCCATCTACCCTAAAAAGGGATAATGTCTACCTTGGAGGGGATTTTACTCTCCTTTCATCTCTATTTAGGGTTTTAACTTGAAAATTTGATGTAAAATAGTATGATTTTATATTTTGGCCTTGTCGGACCTTTTACATGACCTAAATGTAAAATTAGGTCAAGGTTTTGTATAAATGGGAGATTTTCACTCTCATTTTTTTATCATCACTCACCACTTGGGGAGGTCTGATTTCGGGAGGCACACTTGTTGAAGGAAGACATTTTTTGACATATTTTGGCATTTCTCTTGAAGGAAGGTGTTACAACTAGGGTTTGCATGGTTATTTCTTGATGAATTGTAAGTATTTCTCTACAAAAATTCTTGAATGAATGGTTGTAATTTAATTTCTTGCATATGTTTATGAATTTTGCTGATAAAAACCCTAGGTGACAAGCACTCAAGTAGGTCCTTGTCTCATGTCCCCTAATAGAGAAATTTTCAGCCATTGAAGAAGAAAAAAAGATCCTAGCCTTAGCTACACTCCTTTTTCTTCCTCTCCTTTCCTAGCCGTACCATTTAGAATTCAAGAGGAAGAAGACGTCCCAGGTCTACTTAGGGCCATTTTTCTTTTAGGTTTTGATGAAAGGGCCTTGTTGTAGCAACACTCTTTCTCATTAAGCCTTCTTGTCTTGATTTTGTGCTTCATTTGAGCTAGTCATTTTTCCAAGTTGACCTAAGGAAGGAGGAGAGAGCATGAGGCCTTGGCGTAGCAACACCAAAGTGAGCCTCTCTCCCCTAAGGTTTTGATTTTGAGGCCTTGCCTTAGCATCACCTCAAAACTTCTCCCTCTTGTCCTTAGTCTTTGATTCCTTCAAGTCTTGCATCCTTCTTTATTGACTCCATTAAACCCTAAGGCACTGATCCTAAGACCCCAAGCATTGAAGTAGAACTTGATCTAAATACTCTCAAACACTTTGAATTTCAAACCCTAACTACACTAACCCTAGCCTAGACTAACCTACTAACCCCAGTGGTTGACGTCATCATTGGTTATTTCATCTTTAATGCAACAACATTTTGTTTTAAGAGAAATTGAATGATGGTTTAAGCATTATTTGAAGAAGGTGTTGATTGGTTACATTGAATGCTACATTGTTCCAATATTTATTGGTGAAGTGTTATAACTTTTCATTGATATTGATAAACATTGACTTTGTTAACATTTATTTCTAATTTATTATATGTATTTATCAGATAGTCATATGAAGTACTAACCCATTGAAATAGCTTGCACATATCAATTTGTTGTTGCTTTGTTCCAAGCAAGTACACTTCTTTGGGGGGTTTACTTCAAATTGGCCTTTGGTTAGACTATTTGTTTGGGTGGTGACTTGTGAAGGGGGAAAACCTTATCTTGGTCTTATTATCTTTTTTCCTCTTTAAAACCCCAAGTCACTAGGGACGTCTCCCATGGGCCTAACCTCCCTAAAGAGAAAGAACCATCCCATTGTGGTGACATTGGGTGGGATTGGTTCTTGTTACGCCAATTTGGCCTTCTATCTTATAGCCCTTTATCCTAGATACAAACTGTGCGATAATATTCCCCCCACACAATAAATAACTGCAACTCCACATAGAAATCAGTTATTGCAGCAGGTACTCATGTTCCTGTATCAAAAGGCAGTCGAAGAACTTTAGCAACCCACAGGCTGCCAAAGGTCCCCAGATGTCCAAATTATCTCTCCTTGCCTCCTGGAGATGCTCCTTGTCCCTCTCCCTTTAGGGGATTGGCATACTGAATTGATCACCTGCACTTACACACAAAAACCTTGATCAACCATCATCATTCATAAAATACAATTTTTTTTCCAAAACCCCAGCTTTGCCGCAAGTGCACGACTGCCACCCCTACATGCATGCATACATGCACACCTGTTCTTCACACAGTTTCACATCAATGTGCAGCTGTCGAAGAAACAAATGAACATCAATGCACATATGTCACACCCACAGGTGCACATTCATGCACACCTATTCGCTACATAGTTGTGCAACTATCGAAGAAATAGTTGCGCACAGTGCGCAACTGTACTACGAACAAGCGTGCATCTAATGCACACCTGTTTTTCTCACCCATGCACAGTTTTCTTCAACAAAACCGCACACCATGCATGGGATAAGGAATCATACCTGCACACCTAAGTGTAGGTATCCTTCAATCTCCCATGCATAGGGGCTCCACCCCTACAGAAACCCCTAGTAAGGCCATCCATATGACCCTGCCCAGAAAATAGAACCTACCTAATATGGAAGAAGATGAGACCACTAGCCTGGCTCTCGCAAATCCTATATCGAACGAATAGAACTCCCGTAATCTCCAAATCTCCTCTAGAATCCTCTAGTCAACTCACTATGGAAGAAGGTACAAATGAGGTGGCATTGTGGGCCCCACAACTATATATAGTCCCTTTTTCCAAACTTCCCCACTCAATTAAAGGAGCCCAGAGAATCCATTTTATGATCTATCTTTAGCCACAGCATCAGGATCCCACCACCGACATTGTCACATTCCTCGGGTCACCATCCATACTCGGTCATAGGGGATATTGTTTTCCACATCATGTCCATGTACGCATGCTCATGTTCAAAATTATCAAATAGATATTATATGTTGTTTATCTTTAGATACTGTTCACATTGGGTATTCAGTTTTAATGTGTGCAGGTACTTTGTCATCACAAACCAGCACAACCCCTTCAGGTATATTATCGACACTAATATCTAATCATTCCCTCTAAATACCCATTGCACCTCCCAGTCACACCCCTCTACATTTTCCTGTAGGATCCTCACATCCAACTCTACAGTACTATAACCTCCATTGCATTTTATTACTGTCACCCGGTAGCACTCTTCCCCACATGAGTTGTCCCATTCATAGTCCCCCTTGGCACTTTGACACTCATGCTACTTTCACCCCCTAGGGATGGGAGTCCTGATAGTCTTATGCATTTCTGAGAATCATCCACATACTCCTTCTTGTCATTTTGTGAGCTTTCCCAATGGACTCCCAGGTTATCTCATCATGGTTTTAGTTTGACTACACCTCTGCAGTATCATTAACATTCCATTTCATCCACAATCAGTTTGCCCATTTGCAAATTGTCTTCCATTCATCTACCTCATAAAGAAAATCACCCATGAGGCCCACACCCTCCACCAGTTATCCACACAACTTTCACCCTCACAATCGAAGACATATTGCATTGGGGCACCCATTTTTGTATCTGTACACTCATCCCAAATTATTCTTTATTCATTTTTCAATTGTACAAAAATCTTTTCCAACATTTACTTAGATTTTTGTTGTCGCCCATTGGCAACCTTCTTTTTTGTGGAAAAGCAACCCATGATTCCCTTGGTTGGGGAATTTACTATCCTATCATCATATTGACATCGTCCACAAACCCCAAGTATCCTATAGTCCATGTACCCCTGATCTCTGATTTTGTCCACTTTGTCACGCCTCTGGAGAAATGTAAACCCCGTCTAGTTGTCCCCCTGACACTAGACACAGTTCCATGGTTGTTTTCAATACTCTTCCACATATACCCCCAACCAAGGTTAGTCTTGAGTCTCACCGCACCTTGACTTCGTCCATGTTCTTTGTCGGTTTTTTATCTTATCTAATGGATTTCATGAAGCTCTTTTTTCTCTTGGAGTCACGTCTCCCTTTTTTGTCGACATCAACAAAGTTTCCAGAAGGGTGACAGTATATTGACTCTCATTACCTTTACAATGAGGAGTCTCGGATGAAACATAGAGCACCATCATTTCTTTCTACTATTGTTGAACCCCATAGCATTCGACTTCAACACAATCTCATGTTACGGTGGGTCTTACTATGCGACTATTGGAGGTTTTTTCTACTAGTCGAAGACCTCTAAATTTGCTAGGCCATCAATTCTTATGAGTCATCGACACTTCTTACAAATTTCCTTGCCTCTTTTCAGAGTATGATTCCCCATATGAATTTTAATATGCCATTATCAAACTGCCCCGGAAGGCGTTGTAATTATCTACATCAACATACAACTTCAGTTACTATCTTGTGTTACATGACACGAACATGGGCCATGCCCGCCTTGTTTGTATACAAATTTTATTCCCCCCCACTTTGATAAAGGTTTGGGTCCCACAGTTTCCCCTCTCCCTCTGACGGATCGCTCTTGCAGTTCCTATCAACACTCTTCATTACAATGGTACTCTCAGTAGAAGAAAAATTGATGTATTTTAGCTATACGTATGCTCCTAACCTCACACATTAGGGGGCATATGTTATCAATGGAATTTCGTCCATAAATGGTTACATGAATAAAACATCTAAAAAAACCTATTAGTTCACTTGCAGCCTCAAAAATGCATTTCCAAAAGGCTCAAACTATACAACTGGCCAAAAAATTGACATGCGCAGAAACACTATAGGAAGTGTGCACACGTGCGCAAGCTAAAGAAGCCAGAAGAGCACACATGCACCTGATGTGTGACTGTGTATGAGAAAATCCATGCACTCTTATGAATGACGCATTTATGGTTCTTATAGTCCCCTCACCCACTTGTGGACCAACTCCCAACTTAATTTAACCCTCAAATATGAGTTGAATCCGAGTGGGGTGTTGGTCAAAGACCTAAGGGTGCCCTAAAGGGCCCCTTTTTCACACTAAAGACTGGTTGGATATTTTCTCAAAGACTTTCTATAAAAAGAGGCCATGGGTGCACTATCAATTCAATAATCTCATTATATTGTTATGCTACCTCTATTCTCCTACAAGAAACCTCTTTTCTTCTTGGAGCATACTAGCATCATCTCATTAGGCTATTCACCTCACCTCTTGAGGGAATAAGCGTGGATTTCTTCCCCATTTTCTTTCTATTTTACCATTTGTAAGAAGAGCTCTCACATAGGGGATTCAAGATACCTCACAAGGAGGAAGAGGGGATCCATAAGTCCTCATTTCTCTGTAGTGTTTGGCCACTAATATACTTCTCCATTGGTGGCATGAATATTGGTCATTTGTTTGATCAATTTTGGTTCTAATTTCCTCATGCATTTTAGTTTTATTTCTTTAGTTATTTATTTAGTTGTTGTTAGCTTAGTTGTTTGTTTAGTTCATGTGATTGATCCATTTGATTCATACACTAACATTTTTCTTGTCTAGCAGGCCCAACTAGACTTGCAAGTGCCCAGGCCATGGGTGCACTATGAATTCAAGAATCTCATTGTATTGTTATGTTTCCTCTATTCTCCTACAAGAAAGTTCTTTTCTTCTTGGAGCATACTATCATCATCTCATTAGGCTATTTGCCTCACCTCTTGAGGGAATAATATTATATTTCTTCACCATTTTCTTTCTAGTTTTCCATTTGTAAGAAGCTCTCTCACATACGAGATTCAAGAGCCCTCCCAAGGAGGAAGAGGGGATCCATAAGTCCTCATTTATCTGTGGTGTTTGCCCACTAATATACTTCTCCATTGGTGGCATGAATATTGTTCATTTTTTTGATTAATTTTGGTTCTAATTTCCTCATGCATTTTAGTTTTATTTCTTTAGTTATTTCTTTGGTTGTTGTTATCATAGTTGTTTGTTTATTTCATGTGATTGAGTCATTTGATTCATACACTAACCTCTGTCCTATCTAGCATACCCAACTAGACTTGCAAGTTCCCTTCTTTTTCTCATTGGAGTGATGAAAATGACACAACAATATCCTTAGTACCCCTAGTTGTGGGGTAACAAGATTGAAAGACATAAAACCATAGTTTACACTCCCTAGTTAAATAGTGTCCTTGAACACATGAACGAGAATCTTCTAGAGAGATAAAAGAGCATGCCCAATAATGTCAAGTTGTAGCAAGATTTTTGAGAAGAATCAATCACTACAAATTGATATCTGCTAAATCATTCACCATTGATTTCAATACGCTATAAGATTCTTGAAGAGGTATGGACATGTCATTCGTGTGATTACTCAAATATGATTTTTTTTTGGGTTGTGATGCTTAAGCTTTTATTTCAAAAGATCAACATTATAAGTTGGAAACCATATCAAATAAGTGTATATTTCTTGGTTACAATGATGGAGTTAAGGGACACATATTGTGTACTCCTATTGAGCACTCAACACACCCTCAAAATTTATGAAATTTTGGGGTACCACTTTTTTTTTTTTTGTCACATTTACTAGATTTGCAAATTTGTCTCTTTAATATCATTTGATTCCTTGTTTTATTATATTTTACTTCTTCAATTGTTTGAACTGAGTAATGAAAGATTTCTTAAGTTCAAATAGATATCAATTCCTCTAGAAACAATCGACCAATTTGTTGGCATACTTACAAATAGAAGGAAACATGTGCGTGTTTGTTATTGATGGAGAACATCAACATGATCATCAACGTAACAATAATGGCATGGAAATGGAAATATCAGCAGTGATCATCGGATCCCATTGAGAATTCTTGATGACCGTCAGATATGAATTCAGATAGGAGGAGCACGCAGTAGAAGAGAACAAATCTCAAGCATCAGATCTGAGGCCTAAGATCGACCGTCATTCGATCCAAAAGAAGGAGAACGATATTTACGTGCAATATGAAGCGGGCTTAAAAGTCTCGAAAGAAGGAGGACCGTGCATCTTCAAGGACACGTGGTGAGCGACTAGAATTTCGCCGACTTGCACATTGGAGGAGTCAAAGGAGCATGGTGTGGGAACTCATGATATGTGATATCCCAAAATGATTTGGGCCATCAAATCAAGGATTGATCTGAACCCTTGGATCGACGGTTGTGGATCATTGCATGTAGACTACACATGGCGAGAGGTCAACTTTTCACTGACTGAAGAGTCAAAGGAAGGAGAAGCTCTATCCTTTGAAATCGCGAAACATGAAACCGTGATTCAATCTGAGTCATTGATCAAGGGAGAGCGTGGATCATTGATCTGGCTCCATTTTGGAGTTTCATATACTAGGAGTTGGAGGAGTTAAGGAGACTCACGGAAAAATTGTGAAGAGCCTTTTGGCGTAGCCTGTGGTCACCACCAGTGGTCATGTGAGGGGAAGAAGCTAGCGGTGCTAAGCTCCATTTAAGAGTTTTGATGATCATAGAGTTTCGACAATTGCGACTTGGAGTGTCGAGAACCTTCATCACATGAATGTTGAAATGAAAAATCAACAAATTCAAATTCTGTTTAGCGCTCAATCACAACTAATGGGCATATGAGATAAACACGAAATCCTATGAATTTAATCCAACGGTGCTAGTTAATTGGAAACTTGATCGAAGGTTTATTGTTTCACCTCATAATTAATCAATCAGTTATGATTCAGTTAGTAGAACTGAATCATGATTCTGGGATGGTTGGCAATTCAATTACTGAGGTGTTTTAGCCTTAGGAGATTCGAGGTGCAACATGAGATTGTAGGCACGTATAAGAAGGATATGCCATGAACTGTAAAGTTTTGGTTGTTCTGAGTGAAAAATGAATTGAAATATAAGAAGGGTAAACATTACAGTATGCATAGCATGATATCAAACTCAGATATGAGTAACTGAAGCTGATCAGAACAGTTTGAAGCAAAGCAGAATTGCAGAACATAGTAGAAGTGGTAAGAATTAAAACACCTGTATTGTTGGTTATTCATTCATTTATTTATAATCAGGGAAGTAGAGTGGTGCTAGGGAGGATTGTAGTCCTCTGTTATTCAAGTTGGTGCTTGAATACTTGAAGTTGAAGATTTCATCTAGTTATGACTAGAAAATAGGGTGGAAGGGTGGTGCTAGGGAAAACACAAAGTTTTCTGTATACAAGTTGGTGCTTATGTAAGTGGAAGTAGGTGCTTCCATCCAGTTGGTGCTGGATCACTAAGGGAGTTGGTGCTTCCTTCTAGTGGGTGCTAGAGAAACCAGAGAGTTGGTGCTCTCAGTAATTTACAGCTTGTAGAACAGAGGTGGTAGCCTCAAGAGGAGTTGGAGCTGCCAAGGATGATAATGTACAGAACTTAATAGACTGTCTATCATTATAAGAAGAAGAGTTTTTCTCCCTTTATGGGTTTCCTTGTGAAAATTTGTCACCGTGTATATCTTGTGTGTGACTGATGTTCATTATTTATGTTGTTCATATCTTGTGTAATATTGATGGTCACTTGGAAGAGATTAAAAAAATTGTTTGAATAGTCATAAATTGTTTAAGAAAAGTAACAACTGATTCA
>SNQJ01S0040955.1:55233-74950 GCA_010110895.2 Picea sitchensis
TCTCTCGATGTGATCGTTTATGAAGTTTGAAACCATCGAAAATCTAGCAAATCAAAGGTAAAGGAGACAATTCAAGATCTCTCTAACTTCCACCATCTAATTAAAGCAAATTTTAAATCCTAGTTGTTCATAAGAGACAAGACAAGAAGTTATCCATGGATTTTTTGGATAACACGTAAGACAACATGTGACAATTGTATTATTTCCACTTCATCACGTGCATTCCCCAGATCATAATGAAAGAAACCATTTTTACCACATCATCAACCAGGTGGACCACCACATCATATTTTGTGCCATAAGTCTGGACTGCCACATCACATTTCAGTTCCAATGCCCATCAGTCGTAAGGGGTTCTCGTAGTGCATAGGTGTCTCATAGGAAAACCCCAAAGTTCAGTTGATGTTGATGAGCCCATTGGTTGTCGGTGAAATTAGTATCCATTTTTACTAACATACTCACCCTTTCACCCAACAACCGATAGTTCTTATTTTCAAACACTTATAGCCATTCGATCGGGAAAAGGAAGAAATGAAAGTCATTGATATCACATCCTAATTCTCATCAGACATAAGATGAATCCCTATTATTTTCACTTATTACACTCAATCACCTCACCCAATGGTCGATAAATGTTCCAACTTGGGTACTGCAGACCATTCGATTTGATGGATTAACATATCTTAGTTGTTGACTACGAGATTTGATGTTCGATTGCTATCAGCACGTCATATCGTTTAACGACCAACAAAAAAGTGCCACATACCTACAATTCACCACATAGTCCTATTGAGTTGGATTTTTCATGTCACTACTTCACTTACCAAATGCCCGATGAAATTTTGCACACATGATATTTATCGTTTGATTAGAAGTGATTGATTAATCTCAACCATCAATTTTAAACTTTGTACTTTTCTCTCCCAACATTCAAAGTAGGGGCCCCAATGCATTAACCAAATGATGCCTTGAACCAAGGATCAACATGTTCACCCTTAACTCCATGTTGACATGCCACATTAACTTTCCATGTACACATATGATGTCACCTATAGTTGGATTGGCATTGTAATTGGTTATACATTAAAACTTTGTATCACTTGATCATGATCAAAAAATTATGCACCAAGTTTAATGACATCATGCAACCATTGATAGTCACCTCTACACATCAATTCATCCATTAAAGGCCCGTGAAGGAACTGGCACTGCATTTAATGCCATTACTTCCTGGGGATCGCCCCATTTCTTCAAGATTTGGGGTTTTAAATTGACCTTCATTCCCAATATTATCCCATTATTTTAATTTATTAATTGTGTTCCTAGCTGAGGGTATGTTTGTGATTGTCTCCCATTAATGGATTGAGAACAATATCTTCTTTCTCTAGTATAAGGTATTCAATTGGATAGTGTTATAACACTAATTGGCACCATGCATGCTTACTTGGCATCAGGCCATCTCATATCCCTTCTTTGCCAAAGCGTTGTTGAACAACTCTTTAAAAAACCTCTTTTATAAGGGTCCACACACGCTGCTCCATTACTGCATGCGTGTACACACTAGATGACCTAAAACAACCCGCGTGGACCGACAAAAACATGAAAAAAAGAAAGTTGCCGATGGAACACACAGCTTTGGGTGAGTTAACTGAAACTCTCGGCCATGCATGGCTGAGGGTTCATCCAAATACCTAGCTTCTTCTAGCCTATAAAATAAGGGCTAGGGGTCCCATTTGGAAAAGGAAGAAGTAGAGTAAAGAAACTCTGCCCAATTGCATATTCCCATTGTCCCAACCCTTTATCCATCCTTGTGCAATAAGAGATACAAATCAATGAAGTTGGCGAGCATTTGAATAGGAGCCCAGGATCAAGATTCACAGAGAAGTGGCCGGTCTCAACATTGTAAGTTGATTCATTAAAGTTAATAATAAACGTTTTTCTTGAAATTGTAAGTTGATTCATTAAAGTTAATGATAAAGTTAGGAGGGAAGACCGTGTGTGTTGAAGTAGAGGTAGTCGATGCTCCCCTCAATTATAACCTTTTGTTAGGAAGGAGTTGGACTTATGCCATGCAAGCTGTGGTTGCTACAGTTTTCCGGGTCTTGTTGTTTCCACACGAGGGTCGGATAGTGACCATTGATCAATTGTATTTCTCCATACCTGACCCTACATTGGAGGCATCCACGGTCCCGATGATTGATAACCCTCAACCAGGTGTCGTTAACGTAGGGGTTGGTCTGTGACCATCTTTGATGGGTACCTTCGATTACCCACCCCCGCAAGGTGATATCAAGTTTATATGCAGTCACCATAAGGTTGACATTTTTCAGTTTTCGTCGTTCTGCACGACTTACTTCGACGATCCGTGGATTCTTCCTTCCCCATCAGCCATGATGGATGGGATAGGTCACCCGGGCATGTCCATGCTCCTCTCTGCAGTTAAATTAGTGTACTCTTTAGTCTAACAAGCTTCAGCCAACACTGATCCAACTTCTGCATAAGAGTTCGATCCACTTCTAGAGCCTATTTGGGCTCAGATTTCTCTTGCTCAAATCTATTCATTAGACTTAGTCTTKCCCACTRATGAAGCTATAATTGAGGCAATGACTATTCCGGATAAACCCTGGGAATATCTTCATCACATATCATACTTCCTCCCAAAGTTAAGCCGAATTGAAGCGRGAGAATTCACCGTGACTRTGACAGGAGATCGATCTTTTCCTATTAATCCCTTAGCTACACACGAATTTTATGCTGAGGGTAATATGGAAACCATCGCTGAAACCATACCGATCAATATCTCCCGAAACCCCGACGTCATGGAGAATGTTTTCRTCRGAGCTGACTGCTCCCCCAGAGAGATTCAACTCTAKACAGATATTTTCAAAGAATTTTGTGATGTTTTTTCCTGGTCTTATGAGGAAATGCCAGGTATCGATCCAAAAATAGTTGAACATGAAATCACAACGTATCCAGATGCCAAGCCTGTCTGGCAGAAGCTTCACCTAGTTAACCCCAAGAAAGAAGTAGACATTAATGCTGAGGTTGAGAAATTGATAAAAGCCAGTTTTATCTATCCTATCCATTTGACCCAATGGGTGTCAAACCTCGTGCCAGTWAGTAAAAAACAAGGCATGATTCGTGTATGTACCGACTACTATGATTTGAACAAGGCCTGCCCCAAAGATAATTTTCTCACACCTTTAATCGACCAGATCATTGATGAATGTGCGGGTTGCAAGGCCTTTTATTTTATGGACATTTTTTCAAGATATAATCAAATACAAATCAAATCTGAGGACCAACACAAAATGAAATTTATCTGTCCATGGGGTACATTTGCATATTGTAAGATGTCTTTTGGTCTTAAAAATCCTGGAGAAAATTTTCAGCGGGCCATGTCTTTTGCTTTTCATGACCTTAAGCATATAATCAAGGCTTATTCAGATGATTTAGCATCTCGATCTCACAAGAGAATGGATCATCCCACACACCTCTGACTTATCTTTGAACATTGTCGCTACTTTCGGATTTGCTTGAATCCAAACAAGTGCAGCTTTTGCGTAACATCAAGACGATTGTTAGGTTTCATAGTATCAACAACATGGATCATGGTCAATCCTCTCAAGGTTGAGGTAATAATTCAGTTTCCCCCCACCACGCACAATCCTTCAACTTCAGAGTCTATAGAGCAAGGTGAATTTTCTAAGATGCTGTATCACTAACTACGCCGAGATCACCAAGGGATTTATGCATTTACTTAAAAAATATGTTCCTTTTTATTGGTATGATGTCACTCAACACTCTTTTTCCGCATTGAAACATGCACTCATAACTGCCCCTCTGCTTTGGCCACCCAACTATAACAAGGATTTCTTATTATATCTGGATGCAACAGAGTCAACCATAGGCATGGTATTAGTTCAGGAGGATGACTTGTTCTCAAAATATGTCATGTATTACCTGAGCTGAGGCCTCGTAGGACAAGAACTCAATTATTCTCATATCAAAAAACTTGTGTTGGCAGCAGTCCATGCTGTTCAACGGTTCCATCATTATGTTTTGTTTCGCAAGACACCGTCATTGCTATCATGAATCCATTTCAGTACATGTTGACATGACGAGTAATAGGCAGAAAAACCAGTAGATGGATAGTCATCCTCCAAGAGTTTGACTTACATTTTGTTTCAGCGAAGTCCAAAAATTCAATGGCCTTCGCAAATCTTATTTCGGAGCTTTCGGTTGAGTCAGGTGATCTTGTGCCTGAAGAGTCGCCTATCAGAGGAGATATGTTTTTGATCACCTCTTCGGATCCCTAGTATGGAGATATACTTATCTATATCCAGACTTTGAAGTTCCCCACCACTGCTTTTCATGATGAGCATCGATGCATACTCCATCAAGCTAAGAATTATCTCATACTCAATGATACATTGTATCAGAGAGGTGTATATTGCATCCTACACCGAGGTCTCACTCACGAAGAAGCAGTTATAGTGCTTAATGATTTCCATACTGGAGCTTGTGGCGGTCATTTGTCTGGGTTGGCAACAACCCAAAATATTCTACGAGCAAGTTACTTCTGGCCAACACTTATTAAAGATTGTATCGAATCGATCAAGAAGTGCCATCCATGCCAAATCTTCTCTCGGAAGATGAGGGCACATCCTGCTCCCATGTTTCCTATCATCACAGTTGGTCCCTTCACTAAGTGGGGGATTGATTACACTACATGCAACCCTCCTTCAGCAAGGGGGCACCGCTATATCATCGTAGCCGTAGACTACTTCACAAAGTGGGTCAAAGCTATGCCAACGTTTAAAGATGATGGAGAGACTGCGACTCTCTTTTTATTCAATCAGATAATAGCAAGGTTCGACGTCCTGAGGGAGATTGTCACTGACCATGGCAGTCACTTTCAGAACCAGATAACGACCAAGTTAATATCAAATCTTGGGCTATGGAAAGAACATTCATCACCCTACTACCCCCAAGAAAATGGGCATGTGGAAGCTGTGAGCAAAACTATTAAGACCATTCTACAGTGAACGATCAACTCAGCCAAGTCAAATTGGCATTTGATGTTATACTAGACATTATGGGCTTATTGAACATCTGTTAAGACTGCAACCGATTTCTCACCTTTTCAACTTGTTTATGAGCTGGAGGCAGTCTTTCCCATCGAATGTCAGATACCGTCTCTAAAATTGGTAGTACAATTACTGCCCGAAACTTTTCCACTTGAAGAACGGTTAGTATACCTTGAAGAACTCAATGAACAATGTCGTGATGCGGCCCTGGCCAACGAGGCTTACAAACATAAGGTCAAGTGTCAGTATGATAGGTCCATTTGTCTTCATATTTTCTCTGAAGGCGACCTTGTCTTGGTCTATGACCAAGATAAGGACCCCCTGGGGGCAAGAAAATTCAAACCCATGTGGTTCGTACCTTTCATCATAAAAGAGGTTTTAAAAAAGGGCGCTTATCATCTGGTTGATTTTGAATGGAATGCTTTGGTGGAGCCTAGAAATGGGCTCTACCTGAAGAAGTATTACTCATAGGTAGGTCACTATGGGTAACTTTTTGTAACATATGTATAGTCTTTGTGCTATTACTTTTTAGTTTTTTTTTTGTGTTATGGATGTGTCGTTGATGTTATCTTTCGTCACTGTGGCAGATGTCAAGTGATTTTGAGGTGTTCGTTGGGTATGCATACGGTGCTAGTCGACACACTCGGAGGCTCGCCTCCGCAGTCTGGGTAATCTTTACACCCCAAGGCCAGTGATTATCTTCCAGAGGTATATGCTTAGGTGACACCACAAATAATGTCGTCGAGTATAGTGTAGTTATTGAGTTGCTTCATGATGCTTTGTCATTGGGTATCTCTCATCTCCGGGTCTATCTCGACGCTCAACTGCTTGTGTCTCAGTTAAACAGAGTATATTGGGTTCATGATTTAACTTTACACCGATGATTCCTTAGGGTACGTCTCTTAGAACAAAACTTTGATTATATTACATATTTTCATATTCCTAGGAGAACAAAACTTTGATTATATTACATATTTCATATATTCCTAGGAGATAAACCAAGTTACAGCAAATACTCTAGCTAATCGATTTTTTAGATTGGCATCTTGCACATATATGAAATCACATTCACATAAGATGTAAATACATTTTGCACACTTGATCCATAAGACACAAAATACCAAAAAAAAACATATATAATATCATAAAGTAACCAGAGTACACTGATGGACACAAGTGCCTCAAAAATAGGACCAATAACGAGTCACATGGCTTATGCCCTCAAAACATATATACAAGTAGTGCTCGTGGCACGTCAAAATGTCTAGGGCTAAAGTCAGGGCCTGTGGTCCCTGTTATACTAGTCCATAGCATTGACTAAACGTCGAAACAACTGGACCCACGTCTATGGTGTCCCCACTACATGAGGCTGCATAGATGGTGGCAGGTCCTCAATATCTACCATCAGGACCATGAGAGTGAGCACAATAAAGTTACGCTTGACTTGTCTCAATACCCTCTCAGCCTCCCTGGCTAGAAGATCTCCTGCTATTGATGGTCCCTCTGTGGCGGCAGGTGTGGCCCTTGGCTGAGGACGACGCGTGTTCCTCACATAGTCAGCGGGTCACACTGGTCCCACATCAGCACACAATGAACACATATTCATCAAATACTCTGGCATAACAAAAACAAATGATATATATAACAAAACAACATAAAAATTAGATATGTTTAAAACAAAAAAAACTACAAATGTGGAGACTTAACCATCTCCCCTCGCTCCTCACCAGGAGGTACCGGTATCTCAAGGTCTCTTGATAAATCAATCCTGGCATAGGGGTAATCCTCTCTAATCGGGATCTGTCATGACAACCATGCAAAGACGTCATCATCGAAGGACTTATTGGTCCTTCCGCCACTCTGTCACGACATTAATACTGCCCATCTACACACAACATGAAGAGAGGCCTGATGTCCTCGTACCACTACTTGAGGACTAAAACTCAGAACTCTCTCAAAAAAGAATGAACACAGAATGGTCCCGAACCCAAAGTTCCTATGTGTCTGCAAATGACAATCTTTCAGTTGTGTTTTCATACACTCAAGCAATGTGGTACTCCAATAAAAAACTTATGCATTTAAGCGCTGGACTGCATAGTTCATCTGTGCACGGGACGCTTGATGTAGAGCCGCAGAACTAGTAATTCGCCCAATAAGCAATACTATCGCCTGTAGTGATAAGTTAGTGGTCTTTCTTATGGGCACCTACATGCTCGAGAGATTTGTATCATCTGCACAGTATAGACCTATCAATTCCGCTATGTTATGCAGCCCTGAAGGAAAAGTCTGGAATTGAATGGTTCCCCTCTCCTAGAGAGGCTAGTCAAAAATTAAATGTCCTCGAGCATGGGCACCAGTGACTGCCCCTCTAAAATGAATGCCTCTGCATCCGAATGCCAGTAGTCAACCAAGGCATTCAGTAGCCTAGGTTGTGCTCACATAAAATAACATAAGAAAAACTTGAGTAACCCACATTTCATCAAAGTAGCCACAACATTGGGGTCTTCCCCGACCAACTCATTCACCTCTTCATGCTCTCTTTCTCTCCAATGGACATACATCCTGCAAAACACCAAGGTTCAGGAGGGTTAACCCTTGCTTTTTATTCCTTTTTCATTCCATAAGGAGGTCCATGCAGGTTGTACTGGTGGCAGTCGTGTGTACATGCATGCAGATTTTACTCTGCCCGAATGTACACGTGGCTTGTCCAGAGACAACCCGCGTGGACCTAGGGCCGACCTTTTAAAGGTTGACTCCCCCCTAAAAAATGAAACCCAATGCAAAAGTAAAGACTTAAAATGCAAGATAAGGGAGTTTGTACTTACTTGGTCCTGACAGAAGTTCATTTCATCCACTGTAGCTCCCGGAACCACCGCTTTTGACAAAGGGGGATTTTGGCTCGAGAGTCAATTTCCAAATCAACAATGGTGATAATGAGCTGCCAGCTTCTATTTATAGACTTTTTGGCCTCTTTTTGTCACTTTTTTGGCCTCCCTTATCATTTTTTTATTCCAAAAATCATTTAGGGTGATTCAGGAGTTTCATAGGAGGGATATGATCGAGTATTGGGACAATTTTTTTTGAGTTTTAAGTAATTTTCGAGGGTCCGTGAGTTTTTTTTACAAGGATCAACTTGAGCATATAGGTTAGGTTTCTACCCTGACTTTTGTACCTTGTTGTCATTTCCCTTGGCTATAGGATCGAACCCATCAGGTTGTGACACAGAGCCATCATAGCTGCTTTATATGTGTCGCAACTTGGTGGTAGAGCTTACTAGAACATGGATTCCCTAGGCAGATCTTGGTTGCATTATGGTATCTATGATGTCTCTAAAAAACCTGTAGGCTCAGAAGTTCTTGTAGTTTTTCCTGAATACAAGTTTGAGCCTCATTTGCACGATTCCTTTTCACTCTTGACCTCACCCTCAGTACTCCCAAAAGACATAACGGGTCTACTTTTAAGCCCTTTTCAGACCCTATAAACATGAAAATATTGTCGAGCGATCTTGTGGCCTTTCACGCTCGTTAAACTGAAATTTGAAGTCATGTCTGTCTGGCGGTAGTTTATCCCTTTTTCGGTCCGAATGGTCAACTGTATGAATACAGTTATACTCTATGGAACTTTAGTTCTCTAGAAGAGTACTCTCAAGTATAATTTTAACCCTTTTTTGGGCCTGAGGGACTAAACTTACGAAGAAGGAACCCCCACAGAGTCCATAGTTAAGCTCTTTTCAGACTGCCTAAAATTGAAAAGATCGTCAAGTGAACTTATTCTTTCACACTTGTTAAACTAGTCCAGAAGAACATGCTCGATGGAGTCCATAGTTAATCTTTTTTTCAGACTCCTTAAAAATGAAAAAATGGCCGAGTGATCTTGTCCTTATCACACTTGTTAAAATGGTTTTGAATAGACATCTTGTCGGTGCTAGTTTACCTCTTTCTCGAACTGACTAGACTATCTTCGAAAAAGGTACCCCAATGGAGTCTCCTTTTATGATTTTTCAAACTCTCTAAATATAAAAAACCACCGAGCTTACCTTCTCTGGGCTCGTTAAACTTACATCGAAGGATGTTACCATTGTGTGTTTTGTTAACCACATTTGCATACCTTATACGCCAGCCTTGTAGCACTTTGCTTCTACGTCTTAACACCCTTGGCCCTCGGAGGATTTTTCCCGAGTATCATTATTTTGAACATCAATCTTGTCCTTGTGCCTTGAGCTTGTATGATTGTCACACTTGTTCCTCCATTGTAATGTAACATTCCTTTATTCTTTTTCCAAAATTATTGAAAAAGACAAAAAAATCAAATATACCCCAAAAAGAGGAAGGAAAAAGTATTTTCTTTATTGGCAGCATAATGAATCACCCTTGGATAAAGCACATCTATCTATTTGTTCGTCAAGATTTGGGATGTAGTATGACCTTAGGAAGCCATTCTCACTACATAGATTTGTGTCCTCCTTAGTTTGGTTATTCTTCCAAACATATGGAGAGTTTGCGTTGCCTCCTGCTTCATAAACTTATGATTAATGCCATGCTACCTAAGTCTCATCATTTGTCATGTTGTTGTCCAAGGGAAGTTTCTACCAAGCCTGATTCGACCCCTCTACAATTTTTCTCTTGCCCTCATACCCGACCATCCTGAATGTCCAATCAAGTCCTTGTTCGAAATCAATGAAGCCTTCAGTCTGATCATCAAGATTATCTAGTCCATGACCCACGAGTCATCGAAGACCTCTGGGTAGTGAAGTCGTACACTCTTATTACACTCCTACCTTGATTTTTGAAGATTTTGAAGTTGTTTCTCTAGCTCTAAAGATCTAATCTCCAGCCATCAGGCTGTATCAGCTTCTAGAAGATGGATACTCTATATGCATATCTTTTTTATTTCGAGATGTAGCAACGCTGTGTATTGTTCCCGGCTACACTTTATATAGTTATTTGACATGGATCTATAGTGTATTTGATTGGTAGCCATGATTCTATTTTATCCTGAGCATGGGTATGCCCGCCTCGGTGAGACATTTGTTATTTTGCAGACGGTGTCTCACGATTCCTGGTCCCTTGGCTCACTTGTTTAGCACATCAGTAAAGATTGGTAATGTATTTTGGCAATCATATTCTCTTCTGACCTCACACAATAGGGGGCATCTTTTATAACCCTAATTTTCACCATACATGCTTACCTGACATCAAGCCATCTCAGATCCCTTCTTTGCCAAAGAATTGTTGAACAACTCTTTAAAAAACCTATTTTATAAGGGCCCACACACACTACTCCATTACTGCATGAGTGTACACGCTAGCTAACCTAAAACAACCTGCGTGGACTGACAAAAGCACGAAAAAAAGAAAGTTGTCGATGGAACACACAACTTTGGGTGAGTTAACTGAAACTCCTGGCCATGCATGGCTGAGGGTTCATCTAAATACCTAGCTTCTTCTGGCCTATAAAAGAAGGGCTAGGGGTCCCATTTGGAAAAGGAAGAAATAGAGTAAAGAAACTCTACCCAATTGCATATTCCCATTGTCCCACCCCTTTAGCCATCCTTGTGCAAGAAGAGATACAAAGCAAAGAAGTTGGAGGACATTTGAAGAGGAGCCCAGGATCAAGATTCGCAGAGCAGTGGACGGTCTCGACATTGTAAGTTGATTCATTAAAGTTAATAATAAAGAAATGCTTTTCTCGTCCCACTATATGAGTTCTTCATAGTTCAGTAGATATATGTTTGAATCTCTAACCCATTAGTCTATATGTAAAATGCATGTGTAGTTTGTTGCTTGTTTTGTATGTAGGTCAATCTTGAGAGGATAGCTACCAACAAGCGATCAAGTGTGAAGGGGGATCGACATCGAACATCTGTAACAAGGTATGTTGGTCTAACCATGTATTTTATGAAAATGAATGGGGTTTAAGTCTAGGGACGAAGGTAGAAAATATATTTCTTTTGGTCATATCTGCATGCATAAGATAACCCTATTTTCTAGTCCATAAGGGGACTTCCCTCACAACAGACAGTAAATACGCTTTGAAAAAATCAATCAGGTAAGCCTCACTCTCTCAAGGGATGACGTTACTTAATATGAGGTATGTTGTGTCATATAATATGGTTTTGATATGTCTCTAATGTTTGATTGTTGATTATCATGGTTTTAAAATAGACATAATGCCTCCCAGGAAAATTCTAGCGTACAATATTCCCAAGAAACCAAGGACCCAATTTAGTGGTGCTAGAGACGGTTCTAGTTCTGCACTTGTAGAACTAGAAGGGGGCTCGATGACTAATAATATTGAACCACTTATCATGCTACCAAAAAAAAATATTTCGAACCTAGTACCTCAGTTCTTCGACACTTAACCTTATGCAATGAGAGAGACTTCCACCCAGGTACAAATCCCTTCTTGGAATGATTTTCTCTAAAAATTAGATGAAGGGGACTATCCTAAATCTACACCCCATAGAGATATTAAACTTAGAGAAGAAAATGATTTATTTTTTCTTGCAATTAAGAGGTATATGCTACATTTAGTCTCTTCTAGAGCACTTTTACTACCCTTTGTAGATTTTATATAATGGATCATTAATCACACCAAATCCTAGGAGTGTAATATTTTCAATGAGCATTGGGAGTGCATAGGTTCAGTCCTTCCCCAAGACATGGATTATTGTTAAAAAAATTCATACCTTCATGAGTCCCTCACCAAGGACTTCATAATTTCATTTTATGAGAAATATGACACCAGTAGGATATTGAACAACTGGTGGAAGGAGGAAAAACAAATTCCTAAGAGATCTAGTGGAATGTACACTGTCTCAAATTTGAGGGAACCATACTTGTATGTGATGATCCTTAATTCAAGTTATATGGTGAAAGATATTTCTCCCAATTCTCAAACACATGGATACCCTTGGATATCACATAGTAATGTGGGAAAATAAATTTAATTGGGGAGTGTTCATCTCCAAACAAATCAATCTGAAGGTTATTTATGCGCAATCTAAAAAACCATGCAGCGCCCCCTCCCCACCCGAATTTCATATGGTTTATTTTCTTTTGGATGTGTTGTGTGGATAGAAAAATTTCCCTAGACTATTGTTAAGCTATAAAATATTCGAACCACTAGTCCATGTAAGCTTTAGTATGTTGTGGGAAAACATATATAAAATGTTTTATTCCCAAATCTATGAATTTGTCATTCCCAGGATATACTTCCTTGTATTTGGGAATGAATACCATAGGATATCAAAGAAAGAAAAGAATATTCTAACTTGCATAGTGAACTGGTACCTTGAGGAAAGGTATGCATACTTAATAATCTATCGAGCCATGAGCCCACTGTATATGCTACCTATATATGTGCCTAAAATGTTGGTGATTGGAGAAATTTGTTATCATGTGGTCATGCAGGGTTTCAATTCCACCCTTATAAAAGAAAAGAAGAGAATTTTCATCCCCTACAATTTCTAAATAGGGTAATATGTAGTGAAAGATGCTAAGCATGCAAAACAATAAGGTCAAGTGCACTCGAAGTATAGATTCATGATAGGAATATGTAAGAAACATGACCCCAAGGGATTGGTACCAAAACATGTAGGGTAGGTATCTCTAACTTGGCCACATTCCCGTGAAAAATGGGAAGATAATTTAATCTATGAAGATGCTGAGGATTGGAAAGAAGTGAAAAAGAGAAAGGCCAATCCTAACATAACTATATTTTCCTCTTTTCCCATATAAGAATATATCAAAATAGTGAATGTTGGGGCATCCTCTAGAAAAGGAGATAGTACAGGGAAACTTGGAGGAGAAAGCAATCCCATGACATAAAATGAATGAAAAGTCATACTAGAAGAGAAAGAAAAGATGAAAAAAGGAAAAGTTGAATAAACAAGGATCCAAGATGAACAGAGAAAAGAAGTCGAAAGAAAGAAAAGATAACATGAGCTTATTGAGAAACGAAAGAGATATGAAGAGGAGCAGGCCTGACAACAAGAAGATGAAAAGAAGTAAAATCAATAACAAGGATGGGATCATGAGTTGAGAAATATCTAGGATGAGGCAGAAAAATGACATAAAAAAGACGAATTAGATCGATTGGAAAAACAAAATACAAAAGAATAAAAAATAATGGTGAAGAACAAGGGACACCGATCACTAAGAAGGAGTTTGGTGAAATCATTGATCTAACAGGGAAGGAAGATGGGGGGGGGGTTCTCTTTGTTCCTATAATCATTGGAAACCTCAACACAGAGGAAGGTCCTGCCAATTGATCAAATGAGAAAAAGACATAAATAGGAAAGGATGTGTTTAAGATATATTTCCCTTGTGACCTTGGGTCAAGTCACAATAGAGAAAGAATGAATTCGGAATATAGAACCAATCTTCATCTATATCAACGCATACAATAAATAATTTTGGCCCTTGACCAAGTTTTGGAGAACCTTGGTCGTGATTGACCACTTTTTGGGACTTCGACAGGTTGGTCGAAGATGAAGTGCCAGGCAAAGAGGAGATCACGGGATCTTTCCCCCTTTTTGCAGGATTTTTTGGTCTAGGGTTTATGTAACGGGTATGGGATGTCGGCCCATGGGTATTACCCATGTTTAGACCCTTTTGTAATGTATAAATAGAAATCTAGTTGATGTAAGTAGCAGGATCTATGTAATCAGAGCTAAGTGTGCTAAGTGAAAATTGTTGTGAATGCTTTGTGCATACTGTGTGTTGATAACTTGCAGACCTAAGTGCAAGTGATTGTAAGAAGGCTCTGTGCCTAGATCTACTCGGGGAAGGAGAATCTAGCGAGGTGCGCATAGATCTCATGTCCTATGCGGAGTTGGTTTTGTGGCTCTCTGCATGTAAGACGATTGAAAGAAGATAATAAAGGAGACAGAGAGTTGGTAGACGTAGCCCCATGCTGGGGGTGAACAATGTATATCCTGTGTTATGGTGCTTTGTGCTATTCTCTTCATGTGTTTATGTGATTTTTTCTTAGTGTTGGTAAATTTATGTTTGTTAGATGCATCTGATGTAGTATCTTGTTGCTTGATAATTTAAATGAATGCTAAATATGATCTATGTCTAGATTCTAAGTGCTTGGATGTGTTAGATCTCGTTGAATACTACAATGTTCTGTAATTAGGGTTTTGGAATGAGATGTGAATAAGGGTTAAGGACTAATGAATTATAACTTCTAAGTGCCCTGTTAAGTATTGTAATCACATATATTTGTCCCATTTAGGTTTTAGACACTTGAGTCCTGCAACCCCCCTACCTCTACCTCAGGTGAGACTTCATCTTCTTCGCAGGTGTTACTGAAAGGGATGGTAGTTAGGGTTTTGTTGGTGTGTTGTTGTTGCATTGAAACCTGGTTCTACCCCTGTGCCAACAAATAAAAAAATTTAATAATGAGAGAGAGATAAATAAATCAAGAAAGGCTCCAAATCTTGGACCTTCATTTGATGTTGATCCCCGCTCCCGCTTCTTGAAGTGCTCCTGATATTTGCTGAAACTAGAATGAAATAGAAAACCAATAATAGGTTTCTACAAGGTAGTTATACATTCACGTAACATATATCATGAAAATATTCAAGTATATATGAAATACATTGACATATGACATCAAAATGAACCAATAAATTCACAATAGGAGTGAAAGACAACTATTTTATTAACAACAATGTTAGAAAGGTAGTTACAACCCAATTCAAGCTTTGCTACTGATTCAGAGCCAACTACTCTGGGTTCCTCCAAATACCTTCAAGCATCAACTTAAAGGGGAGTTTCTTCCTTGGATAAATCAACTGGGATAAGACCACACCCTCTAGTCATAAAAAAAATGAAGGAACACTGGAAAAGGAGTTTCCAGGTATGGGATGCCACTTAGAGAATAAAGGGGTATAGGGAATCTTGCTAAATTTTGCGAGCATGATATTACACCTTAGTTATTCCTCTCATCCATGCCCTGAATGGTGTGTTTATACCATCCTTGAGAGGTTAAGGAGGTTGAATTCCATTTTGCATGAGCCCAGGGAGGTTGGGGAACGAGCCCAACTGAAATCTAAGCTTGAAAATGTGGAATTATTTTATTTTTCACATTTTATGAGGGCATCTATAGGTTGCGAGCTAGAAAGGCATAGATGTCCCCATGTTGCACAAAGAAAACCCATAGATATAAGAAAAAAACATGTTTTTTAAGTTCCCTTGATGAAGGAATTTGGGATTTTTATTAACAAGCTAGGGAAAAGGGTTGGGCCCAGTCACAAATGCATATATGTGGCAATTTGTGCTATAAAATATTCCCGCTAATGTGTGAGGTCAGAAGGGAAAGTGATGGACAAAATACGTTATAGCCCTAAGAGGTGAAGATGAAATGAAACAATCCATTAAGGTTCTCGTGACAACTAATCCAAAAATAGAAACCTCCAGCCAATATCAAGTGAGAGTATTCTCTATCCCAAGTCGGGCATACCCATGCTCAGGAGTGATGTAAGCATGTTCACCAAATCAAATACATTATGGATCCATGGAATATGTGAAAGTATGACTAATGTACATGGACACAAGAAATACACAATGGATCCATATGATATATATGAAGTAGCAAGCATGGCCACAAGGAATACACAATGGATCCATGTGAAATTCAATCATATCCATGAATAGATACATAGTAGAGATATGTTTCAAAATAAAAAACAAAGGATATCTTGGACCAATGGAGTGAACAAACTGATCCTCTACAAGTACCAATGTCTATGGGGTGGTACAATATATGTTAGGTACGAGCACAAAAATATGTGATTCTCATACTTCACCCAAAGTATTCAAAATGATTTGTTGTGGTACGAGTCTACACTATGTGAATATATGTGTTGGGTTTGAACATAATGAGACACCATTTGACTACTGATCATTGATGTATACCATTAAAAAATGTGAGACAACCCATCTATGATGATAATGGGTGTCAAGGTACCATGGTACAATCTAACAAGTGTTAATAAATGAACTGATGTCGAACACATGGTAGAATCCATCGAGCAAGGGAAATTGATGTATTTCCATTGTTAATAGTGAAGGAACCTGCCACTGATGAATTCAATCCCCAAGGTACCAAATATGACTCTATATCCCCATCCCAAATAAATATGTGTTGAAGTCGATAGGAAGAGATCCACTAGAAGGAAGGCATTAAAGCATCCTCCATCATCCAACACGAGGGGTAGTAGAAGGCCAAAGATTTGGAAGGACTCATATGAACAAATTGTAAGTACCACATCGAGTTATGACTCCAACATGCATGATATGGAAATATCACACAACAAAGACTCTCTAAATAGTAGCCAATGATGAATATTATTGACAAAGACGAAGAATCCACCAATGGGGTCAAATAGAAACCAAGGTACCACACGAATCCTTGTGTGTGATGATTGTTGTTGACGTTGAACAAAAGGGAAACCACTCATTTAGTGACCAATAATGGTATTTCATTTGTTGAGTGCAAGGTCACCTATAAATAATGGAAATAGGTCCAGGGTTCTACTCCAAGAAATGTGTTGTATTTGATAAGAGAAAACCCGCTAGTTAAAATTCAATGAAGACCTTCTGTACTACCATGAATAAGATACATAGATACTTTTGATAATGATATGGACTTGACGGGCTCAGAAAGGATGAATTGAAAGCTTAGAGACTTACTACAGAATGGCCAACTCGAGATGAAAGTTCCCTTGAACAAAAGCACAACACATTATGTGACTTAGGTAGCATGACTATAAAATGGGATAAATTTGTGACACAGGAAGCATTAAAAAACACTCCATATGGTTGGAAGAATAACAAACCAAGATAGATTATACTCAACAATGAGAAAAAGACTCATAAATCCATACTAAACAAAAATACCGAGATACTGACTCAAGATTGTGCTTTTTTCAAGGGTCAAAAGAATGCTACTAGTAAAAAGAGATATATGCTTTCCCCCTCGTTTTTTTTCTTTTGTCCATGGATGATTTTAGCGGCTAAATTTTTCTCATGGCTAATTTTCCAAGGTTTTTCCAAAAACGAGATTCGTTGTTTTAAAAATGATTCGCCCAAATTCTATAGGATAAAATGATTTTACCTTAAAAATCGCCAAAATTTTATTAAAACTATATAAAATCCTTATAAATTTGAATATTTTTCAAAAATATCGCCAAACATTTATAGTTGGCATATGAAGTATTAGTAAGATTCGCCAAGGTTTCTACATTTTAAAACAAATTTCCATCCTTAAAATCATCGTTGCTTTTGTCTTTTTCATATTATTAAATCCTGAAAAAAAAGAATAAAAGAATGTTGTAGTACAGTGGAGGAAATGAGTGTCATGGGAAAGAAAAATAATTCTGAAGTGCAAGGAACACACCTATGCTCAATGCAAGGAAGGATGTGCGAGATAAGGACACTCGGGGGATGTTTCATCTAGGTTTAAGGTGTCGAGTCACAAAGACATAAGTTACAATTTTGTAAACTGATAGGAATTCATAAGCAATTTGTTCGTCAAGAGGAAGTTGAAGATGACATTAGTCCTAAAAGTGCAAGTGATTAAAATGAAATGCAATTACAACTCAACATAGTTTGGAAGCCCTCTAATGTGAGTCACCTAGAAAAATATTGAGAGAAATTCATGAGACTTCAACACAAATACATGGAGGGAATAAAGAGGGCTTCAGAGCCTATAAAGAAACTAAAACATAGGTGTGAAAAATGCCAGTCAGATACTAAATAGGATACCCATGGAGAGGTAAGCTATACCATCCATAAGAGACACCATGAAGCAGCTAGAAAGGTATAATTTCACGAACGAATGGGATTGACCCTATGGAAAATATGTGTTTGGCACATATAAATAAATTATGCAATAGAGATGAAGCCTAAACTATATGCCACTAAGGAATACAATACATGATGAAGATTCATAAAAATTGTTTTTGTGAGAAACATATATTGTGGGGAGTCTCATAGGTAATGGATAGAGTAGGAAGAGGGTGAAAAGAAGGATGCCTCCCTTCATCAAGGCATTGGTGACATTTCATCAAGCAATGATGAATAAAATAATGAATCACTTGGTGGACAAGACCAAGAGGTTTCTTCACCCAGAGATAAGAGGGAGAATACAAGTGGGTAGAATGTTGAAGACAATCAAGGTGGAAAAAATACAAAAATTTAAAGAAATGGTGAACAAACAAATGGGGATTTGCACAATGATAAAGATGATGGAAATGATGAAGAAGAAAAGAACATAGAACAAGACGAAAAGAGTAAACAAGACACTAACATCATTCCTGATAAATCACCTAGAAATGATGAGGAAATCGAGAAGCCTAATGAGAGTCTTCCAGGTCACTCATTAGTTTTGTGGGAAACTACTGAGAATGATATTCAATACAAAACCAAAGGGGGTGCCACCACTAAGCAAAGATCCATCTAGAAAGAGAAAAATACAAGGAAGGAATCACCATCCAAAGAACTTACCCAAGACTTGATATCATAGTAATTTTACACTCTAGGGAGCCTGAGAAACACACTATCCTGGGGTGATCAACTTATTCCCCCCAAAATGGAGGAGGTAGCCAATTCAGAGATCTTCACTTATGAAAAGCAACAAAAATCTATAGTGAAGATAATTCATAGGAAAAGGAAGGTCACATTAGACAATGGGGTGGTGAGCATGACTGAAGAAGTTATGATAGATACCATTAAGGCCAAGGAAAGACAACAATACTTAACAAGTTGGCTATATCTCACACTTCCTATGATAAAACATTGGTAGAAGAGAAGGAATTAGAGTAGGCTAGAACTAAAATAGACTCTCTCAAGAAACAAGTACAGTAACATCAAGAAGGTAGGGGAGAAATAAAATTTAAATAATACCTACTAGAGATACATGGTAGATGTCTCAAGGTACATGAAGATTTGATAATGTAGGTAGTAGCTATATAAGAGGATTCCCTGATTTTTGGGCTCGCTTACAAAAATATACATCGATGGGATGAAAAGGGAGCTGGTACATTGGAAGAAGTGGAGTTTATCTGGGCAATACAACAAGAAAAGGGTGCAGAGGACCATGAAATAGAGTTGTTTTCAGATCAACGAATGACCTAGATGCAATTGGTGTTAGACACACCAACCACACTAAGAAGGGGGGTGAATTAGTGTGTGGGATTTTACAACTTTTTGTCATTTCAAGTTAGCAACCATTTCAAAACATAATATTACACATGGTCATCGTAATATTGCATGTAACAATTCACCAATGACATCCATCAATAATAAGGAGCAACCAATCCATAAGAACAATGAACACAAGAGACACCATATGTATGTGTAAGATTTTGTATTATGTTTTACATGTGACTACAATCAGAGGGGTTTTATCAACACCAACTGAATTAAGGAGAACCAACTCCAAGGAGAGCACGAACGCTCAAGAGAGAACCAACTCTCAAGAAATACTCAGCTTGCCGATATAATGAAATTTATCCAACTATAATTGATCTAGTAGTAAAACCAACACAAATACAATTCAAAAAATTATAGAATCTTCTCCAACTCATAATTAGAGATCTACAACAAATTATCATC
>SNQJ01S0040955.1:75000-94365 GCA_010110895.2 Picea sitchensis
TATGTG
This sequence comes from Picea sitchensis, assembly GCA_010110895.2. Classification (NCBI taxonomy): domain Eukaryota; kingdom Viridiplantae; phylum Streptophyta; class Pinopsida; order Pinales; family Pinaceae; genus Picea; species Picea sitchensis. The sequence goes on from SNQJ01S0040955.1 coordinate 75,007, forward strand.
TAAGATTTTGTATTATGTTTTACATGTGACTACAATCAGAGGGGTTTTATCAACACCAACTGAATTAAGGAGAACCAACTCCAAGGAGAGCACGAACGCTCAAGAGAGAACCAACTCTCAAGAAATACTCAGCTTGCTGCAAGACTCAGCTTGCCGATATAATGAAATTTATCCAACTATAATTGATCTAGTAGTAAAACCAACACAAATACAATTCAAAAAATTATAGAATCTTCTCCAACTCATAATTAGAGATCTACAACAAATTATCATCACAAGAATATTCCCATACAATCAAACAAACACTTCAACAACCTCCCTTCATTCACGATGCCATGCAATCAACAAGTTACCTTAGCTTGTAAGATTCACCACAAGCTCAATTTTTCGTTTTTGATTCTAATAATTCTATCTGAGGTACTCCTGCATGTACTGTCAGACCTATGCAAATTTTAGAGTCTTAGAAAGCATCATCAAAATAATTTATCCTTCCTTGAATTTTGGCCTTCCTTACTTCACCTTCCCTTTAAAATTTTCCTTACATATCCTCTGGTTACCTCAGTCACTTGTAGATATTCAATATGCTCAAAATGGATACTAATGGGAGACCCTTTCTCTCTTATTTATACTTTCCAAGTAGCTTCCTCTAGAAGTATCCACTTAACCACTTTCTCCACTTAACCACTTTGTCTACTTAGCCACTTTGTCCACTTAACCAACTTTGTCCACTTAGCCACTTTGTCCACTTAACCACCTTGTCCACCTAGCCACTTTGTCCACATAACCACCTTTGTCCACTTAGCCACTTTGTCCACTTAACCACTTTTTCCACTTAACCACTTTACCCAGAAATAGTAAGCTCTCCAATTCTAGTTGCAAATAATTTATTTTTAATTGTTTTCTTGTTGCAACCACTTAACCCATGACTAAATACTTTCACTGGTCAACTTATTCTAGGGGCTTCTAAAACAATTTGACTTCTTTGACCTTCTGGAGGCTTCTATATAACTCATGAGGGTTCTCCAACTTCACATGACCATAACTCTCTAACTATGAGGAGTTATGTGATGTTCTACATATCAACGGAAATGACATAACATATACTATCCATATGGAATAGTTTCTCTTGAAAATTCACTAATATTCATTAAATTATTCCTTAATCAAAATTGGGTTCCCTAACCACACAAATGGGCTACCTAACCATTTGGACTTCACAAAACATCTTCCCGTGAGGGATTTCTCCATAAGGGGGCCACCTTGAGAACTTTATCCAAGAGCATGTTCCCATGAGGGATTTCACGATAAGGGGACCACTTTGGAGGGTATCCATTTTTTTATTCCTATCAACCATGACAAGACAACAATGACCAACCTTTACATCATCCCATCTATACATCAATCCATGACAATACATCATTATGACACCGCTTGACATCTTTGACATCAATTACATCTATGACAACACATGCCATCAATCAATACATCAATGATACTATGACAAAGACATCAAATGTTTGACATTAATGACAACATAATGCAACAATATGCCCCTTTGGCATTGATGGAAATACCAACATTGATGGAAACATGTAGACATGACATTTCTCTTCATCAATAGTCATCTCAATCACATCAATGTGACTATCTCTCCTCCTTTGACATCAATGGAAATGGTAGTTCTCTCCTTGAGGTTGCTCTCCATTGATTGAACTCTCCTTGGGGTTGCTCCCCTTGTCTGGGTGCAATTGAGCTTCCTCTGAATAATATGTCCCCTTTTGAACAATGGATATCACTCTGATGTAATGATAAATGCATACCACTCATGCTCCCCCTATGACGATCGTTCTCATTGGAAACATTCATTTTTTTTCTCTCTCTCAAAGTATCTAACTCTCCAAGCATATATCTCTCTATCTTGCATATTATAAATATCTCCTCCTGGAATCATGGGAAGAAGAATGACTCCCCTTGTGGTTATGTCTCCCCCTATATTCTTTGCAAGATGAAAAATATGCTACCACTGCAATCTACTTCTGCTGCAAATGCTACTGCTCAACCATAACATAGATCAACTGCTGAAGAATGATCTACTCTTCCTATGATGATCCTTGTACTTGTCCATGCATCAAACTTGTGCCATACCATACATCATTAGGAACATATATCAATGAATAGAGAATCATGAGAAAAACATCAACCATGTACATTCCATGCCATACTGTGTGCCAACCATGCACAACACCCATGTACATCAACCATGTACATAAATAACATACAATATACCATAATATATCATCAATGAAGTGTATCAACCATATGCCAAGAACATGTGCCAACTGTGTACCAACCATATGCCTATACCAACATGACAACCATGTGCCTCAAACAATAAATCATAAGATATATCAATGGATCTCACATATGTACCATCCATGTACCATAACAGGTTGTCCCTCAATACGACAAGCACTAAGCAACCAACAATACCTCTAAGCATGTACTAAGAGTGTCCCTCAATATATCAATGATATGTCTCTAGCTAACATCACTTCAATATGAATTGTCCCATAAACAACATGTCATATCGTCACTAACATAACCAACATTGTTCCTCAACAATAAATGTCTCAATCCACACTCTAGGGTTAGTACCATGAATCCAAGATAGAATTTCAACATTGATGCAGGAGCATCACCTTCAAGGTCAACAACGCACATGTGGAGGCAATTAGAAGAGATTTCAACAATGACTGAAATTCAAATCGGGCATTAACTCATAATTTAATTGGGTTGTTGAGATGTTTTGTTGAGCAATTTGAATATTGTAACTTGTTTGAAAAGTCTCTAAGGACTGTAAGAAATCACAGACATGGAGTGTTGACTCTGTCTGATAGTAATTAGTAGTTATTGTAATGGGACGGAGTAGGTAACAATTTTAAGTTTGAAATGATAGATTTCATAACAAGATGAGAGAGCTCACATATCCAGTCCTCAGATTTTCTTATTTTCAATTTGAAATAGAGATATACACAATAGAATATGAAAGGATTGTAGTAGAACCAGAGTAGAATAGATAAGAGGAACACCATGCGTATTTTTTCGTTTTATGAGTGAACAGAACATACGAAAGTTGTCCCAAACTGGACTGTGTTCATATGAATGTGATTACATTAATATTTCATTCTGTATGTGGTATATGTTTCATTCTCTTTCCTCTATGAGAGTTCGAGAAGATGATTTTATGAACATGTAACGAAAGTGGATCAGTTCCAATCGTTTCTCTTCCGAACCTTGTATGCAAGGTGTGCATTAAAAAATGCAAGGTGTGCGTTGACAGAGTCTTAGAATGACTCAGAGAGAAGGGTTTAGAGAGAGAACAGAGGGAACTTGAGGATCCAAGTGCAAGGAAGGCATAGAGGCTAGAAGCGACCAAGTTTTGAAGGAATAACCTAAGAGAACACCATGCGAGTGTAAGGTATTTTCTTTTCAAGAAAATTCCTCAAATGTGAGTTATTTGAGATCTTTGAACAAGGTGTGCATAAGAGGTCGAATATTCAAAGAGGACGAATCTCAAGAAGGATAGTACTTTTGAGTACATATATTCAGTAGGGTAGAATTGAAGGCTGAGGTCTTTGACACTTAGAAAACCTTCTAAGTCTGAGAGACGAAAAAGCTCAGGAGGAGGAGCAACGCAGATCATTAGATCTAGTACATAGGACCGATAGCCATAGGATACGGAGGAAGAAACATGAGGTTTAATCTTGTGTATGAAAAGTGGAACAGACTCACCAGATTCCCGAAAGAATCAAAACTGTCCATCATTATAAGACATGTGGCAACGATCCAAAAACCATTGGGGTTTCAGAACTCAGGTGCATAAGGGCGGTGGGAAATGGGGATTCATGATCGCTGAAATCCCGAAATTATTCTGACCATTGGATCAGGAGTGATGCATGGAGAAGATCTAGAAGCCACTAGGGATTTCTTTACCGGGAGATCGAGAGTGAAGACTCTCCCAAATTGTTGAAAGGGAGAATGTTGGGATTTGATCATGACCGTTGATCATCCCGAAAAGATCATGATGATTGATTGTGATTAAGGGTCACAGTTGTCCATCAGAGGGGACATGTGGTTGTTGGTCGGTGTTTCCACACCTGGGAAATGAAGGAGAAGACCGGGACAAAATCACGAAATGGGATTTCGTGAAAGGATTAGAGCCATCTATTTTGGAGGATGCATGGCAGAGATCTGGAAGTCACCGGGAGTTTGGTCACTGGGAGTTGGGAGGTGAAGACTCTGCAAGAATCCCAAAAAGGAGATCACTAGGATTTGATCTGGGTCGTTGATCAAGTGACAAATTTGGACCATAGATTTGAGAGGTATCGGGTCTGAGGGTTTTAGGGATTTGAAAGGGAAAGGGGGAGCACTGCATTGTGATTCCCTGAATCGTGAAATATGAAGCACTCAGAGAAGTATCCTTAGGCCACAGGACAGGGTCATGTGGAGAAGGATTAAGGGAGGAGCCAAGGATCCGTTAGGCCCTTTTCGGGTTTCGGCATTTTGAAAGATAGGGAGTTGGGGAGAGCTCACATGTAGGAGTCTGAATTTCTCGAAATACGCATAGTGTAGAGCCTTGGGTCACAACCCGTGGTCACAAGAGAGAAAAGGAGTCAATGCATAGGTGTTTGTTGGCTTGGAAAGGAAAAGGGAGATGAAACATTTGTGTGCATGTAGGGCTTCTCAAAGCTAGCGTCAGGGACAAAGGGACCTGTGGATCTGTTTGAAGGGTTCCAGTAAGAACCAGAGATCCATTTCAGCTTAGTAGGAAGGAACGATCCAATGACCGGGAGGTCGTGGACCCTGTTGAAGGGTGAGGTAGGGGGTCCACATCAGGTGGTATTAGAGGTAAGATTTTGAGTTTGTTTGCAGACAACAGACAAAGGAAAAGGAGGAAGGTTGGTGCCATTTGTGGTATGAAGGAAATTTTCAATTTATGTTTGTAGGTGACGCAGTGAAGTCATGTCGCCTAGAAGATGTAGAGTGAATGTAGAGATGGAAGAAGAAATGAGGTGACTCAGATTGAGATTAGACGCCATGGAGACTGTACAGAGAAGAGCACCAGATGCTAGTGATGTCAGTGAGGTTGAAAGTGAAGAGGCAGAGGTCGAGGAAAATGAATCAGAGGACATTGCAAAAGCTCGCTTGATACAAGTTGTTTCAAGAATAGGAGCGAGAGCAATGATAGAGGTACCTATGTACGAAGGCAAGTTGGAAGTTGAATAATCGTTGGATTGGGTATGCACCATGGACAAATACTTCGATTATGAAGATATCAAAGAAGAAAATATGGTGAAGCATGCAGTGACAAGATTGAAAGGTCATGCAGTGTTATGGTGGGATGAACTACAATTTGAATGCAGAAGAAATGGTAAGCAGAAAATTAAAAGCTGGGATAGGATGGTAGCTAAGTTGAAGGAAAATTTTATCCTGAAGGATTATTGGATCAATCTTTACAGAAGATTGCAGAACCTGAAATAGAGAGGTTTATCAATGAAGGAGTACACTGTAGAATTTTACCGACTAAACATCAGGTGTGGATAGAAAGAGACTGAATATGAGAAGACTTCTAGATACATCAATGGGCTAAGATATGAAATCCAAAAGGAAATCAACATGATGTTTGTCAGTGAAGTCGAGGATGCCTATCAAGAAACCTTGAAAGTTGAATAAAAGTTGGTCAAAAGGCAAAGCCAATGAACCAGAGGTGGAAAATCAAGCAGAGGAAAAGGAACCACCAGAGAAAAGTTTTGGAAGTCGAAGCCTGAAGATGAAAAAAAACATAGTCACCATGATAAGGGTGGAAGCTCCAAGGAAGGACAGCATGGCGAAAGAAGTTATTTTCCTAGAAGTAGAGGAAGAGGAAGAGCCAGAGGAGGTGTAGTTAAATTCTATACCTGTGGAAAAGAAGGACACAAATCTTGGGAATGTCATGACATAAAAAGAGGAGGAGAAGAACATATTGCTGAAGCGAAGAAGCATGTGGAAGAAGAAGCAAAAGAAGGAGGAAGAAACCTCATGATGAGAAAATTTCTTCTCAAACAAGAAAAGGAACTAGAGGAACCAATTCAATGAACAAGCCTATTCAAAACTGCTTGTAATTCAAAATATAGAGTTTGCAAAGTGATCATAGACAGTGGAAGCATTGACAATATAGTATCCATAGAGATGGTGGGAAAGTTGGAGTTGAATAAAACTGCACACCCAAATCCATATAAGGTATCGTGGTTGCAGAAAGGGCATCAATTCATGGTAATTCAATAGTGTTAAGTTGAATTTAAGATAGGAGGTTACAAAGATGAAATATTATGTGATGTAATTCCTATGGATGTATATCATATTTTATTGGGAAGGTTGTGGAAATACTACCGAAAGGTTATTCATGATGGAAGAAATAATACCTATACCCTAGAAAGGAATGGTAGGACACATATGTTGTTACTCATAGAAGACAAAGAGAAAAAGACAGAAGCTAGTCCAAGAATACTTGTCATGAGTGGGAAGGATATCTTAAAAAAAGTCAAGAAGGAGAAAGAAATGAAGTTTGTTGTAGTGAAGAAGACTAGATTTATCCTTACAAATACTTTTGTAGAATATTTACCTATAGAAATCTAGGAACTGTTAGAAAACTTTGCTGATATAGTCATGGATGCGTTACCACACTTGTTGCCACCTATTAGGAGCATAAGCCATCATATTGACCTTACTCCAGGAGCTAGTTTACCAAATAAAGAAGCTTATAGGTTGACACCTAGAGAGAATGAGGAAGTCAAGAATCAAGTCCAAGAGTTGTTAGATAAAGGGTTAGTCAGGGAAATTCTAAGCCCATGTGCAGTGCCAACTGTATTGAGCCCAAAGAAAGATGGAAGATGGAGGATGTGTACAAATTCTCGAGCCATCAACAAGATAACCATTAGATACAGATTTCCTTTACCAAGGATGGATGATTTGATGGAATGTTTAAGCAGAGAAAGCTATTTTTCCAAGGTAGACTTGAAGAGCGGATATCATCAAATAAGGATGAGAGAGGGAGATGAATGGAAAAAAACATTCAAGATGAATGAAGGATTGTTTGAATGGATGGTCATGCCATTTGGTTTGACAAATGCACCAAGTACATTTATGAGGTTGATGAATGAAGTGTTGAAAGACTTCATTGACAAATTTGTCATAGTATATATGGATGACATACTAATTTTCAACAAGACAAAAGAAGAACACCTAAGACATCTGATAGGAGTGATTGAAAGGATGCAACAAGAGAAGTTGCTGATAAATATGAAGAAGAGTTATTTTATGAATAAGGAGCTCATATATTTGGGGTTCGTAAACTCTTCAAATGAATTGAAGATGGAACCAGAAAAGGTGAGAGAAATTAGAGAATGGCCATTGCCGAGAAGGATATTTGAGGTAAGAATTTTTCATGGGTTAGAAAGCTTCTATAGAAAATTTATCAAAAATTTCAATGGCATATGGGCACCCATTTTAGACACTATGAAGAAGAAACACAAGTCCTTCAGTTGGACAGAGGAAGTTGAATTTTTTTTCAAAGTGTTGAAATAGAAAATCACAGAGAAGCCAGTTCTGGTTTTTCCGGATTTTGGAAAAAAATTTCAAGTGAGATGAGACACAAGTGGATTAGTTGTTGGAGCAGTCTTGAGCTAGGACAATAAGCCAGTTTCTTATTTCAGTGATAAACTGAATGAGACCAAGAAACATTACTCCACGTATGATAAGGAATTTTATGCGGTGATTCAAGCTTTGAAAAAATGGAGGCATTATCTAATTCCTAAAGAGTTTGTATTTTACAGTGATAATCATGCTTTGCAATTTATTACTAGGAAAGAAAAGTTGAATCATAAACATGCAAAATGGGTAGAATTCATGTAGAGTTTTACTTTTGTCATTAAACACATTGTTGGAACTACTAATAAAGTTGCAAATTCTTTGAGCATAAGAAGTTTGATTGTATAGGAATTCGAGGTGGAAACTTTGGGGTTTGAACACCTCAAGGAGTTGTATAAAGAAGATGCGGATTTCAAAGAAGATTACAAGGCATGCAATAATCCTTTGTTGGGAGACATAAGCCCATGGAATGAATATTTGATTTTAGGATGGATTAATTTTCAAGCGGAGCCAATTATGTATTCCGAAGTGCTTAATGAGAGACAACCTACTGAAATAAAAACATAGTGGATGTTTAGCTAGACACTTTGGTCACAAAAAGACATTTGCACAATTGAATAATTCATATTATTGGCTGAGCATGAGAGAAGAAGTTAAGAAATTCGTGAAAAAATGCATAATTTGTCAGTATGAAAAAGGAAGACAACAAAACACTGGTTTTTATCAACCATTAGCAATTCCAGAGAGTCTGTGGGATGCAATCAATATGGATTTTGTTTTGGGATTTCCTAGAACACAGAAAGGGAGAGATTCCATATTTTTTGTGGTGTATAGATTCTCAAAAATGACACATTTCATACCATGCCAAAAGACAAGCGATGTCACACACATCACCAATCTATTTTTCAGAGAAGTAGTAAGACTACATGGATTGCCAAGGAGCATAGTTTCAGACAGAGACACCAAATTTTTAGGACACTTTTGGTGAACTCTATGGAAGAGGTTGGGAACTAAATTATCCTTTAGTTCATCATATCACCCTCAGACAAATGTAAAAAATGAAGTAGTGAAAAGGAGTCTCAAAAACTTACTGAGAAGTTTAGTCATTGAACAAGGTAGACAATGGGATCAGATTCTGGCATAAGCATAATTTGCATTCAACAATTCAGTGAACATGAGCACAGGAAAAMGTCCTTTTGAAATTGTGTATGGTATACAACCAAGGAAGATTACAGAATTGAGAAATTTGAATCAAGATGATTTTAGAAGTGCTGGAGCAAAATATTTTGCAATGGAAATGCAGAAACTTCATGACAGAGTTAGAAAGCAACTACAGGAAAGAAGCCAGAAATACAAGAGCATAGTTGATCAAAAGAGAAGAGAAGTTCAATTCAAAATTGGAGATGAGGTTTTAGTTCACTTGAGAAAAGAGATATTCCCAAGGGGAATGTACAATAATCCAAAGATGAAAAATATTGGACCATGCAGGATTCTCAGAAAATTTGCAGCCAATGCTTATGAGATTGAGTTTCCAGAAAATGTTGGGATATCGTCGATATTCAATGTTTTACACTTATATCCTTATAGGAGATATGAAGTAGGAGAATCGGATGATTAGAAATAAGTTTAGTGGGAAGAGAAAATACCCACAACAAATAAACCTCAGATGGAGAGAATTATGAGCAGAGAGATGGAAAGAAAACTAGGAGAAAGACATATCCTGAGTATCTGGTGAAATGGAAAGATCACCCAATGGAAGATGCAAGTTGGGTTATAGAACCTGGTATTTTGAAGCATGGAAAGACAATGCAGGAGCTCATGGACATGATTACATGAAATTTTTTAATTAGGGGAGTATGATGCATGAGCATCTCCTTCAAGGTCGAAAACTCACACATGGAGGCAATCACAAGAGATTTCAGCAACGCTTGAAATTCAAATTGGGCATTAACTCATAATTTAATTGGATTGTTGAGATATTTTGTTGAGCAATTTGAATATTGTAACTTGTTTGAAAAGTCTCTAAGGAATGTAAGAAATCACATACATGGAGTGTTGACTCTATCTGGTAGTAATTCACAGTTATTGTAATGGGACAGAGTAGGTAACAATTTTAAGTTTGAAATGATAGATTTCATAACATGATGAGAGCGCTCACAAAGCCAATCCTTAGATATTTTGATTTTAAATTTGTAATAGAGATATACAGAATAGAGTATGAAAGGATTGTAATAGAACCAAAGTATAATAGAGCAGAGGAACACCATGTGTATTTTTTGTTTTATGAATGAATAGAACAAATGAAATTTGTCCCAAACTGGATTGTGTTCATCTCAATGTGATTGCATGAATATTTCATTCTGTATGTGGTATCTGTTTCATTCTCGTTCCTGTATGAGAGTTCAAGAAGACAATTTTATGAACCTGTAACAAAAGTGGATCAGTTCAAATTGTTTCTCTTCCGAACCGTGTGTGCAAGGCGTGCATTCACAAACTCAAGTTGTGCATTGATTGAGTCTTAGAATGACTCAGAGAGAAGGGTTCAGAGAGAGAACAAAGGGAACTTGAGGATCCAAGTGCAAGGAATGCATAGAGGCTAGAAGTGGCCAAGTTTCGAAGGAATAACCTAGGAGAACACCACGTGAGCGTAAGGTATTTTCTTCTCAAGAAAATTCCTCGAATATGAGTTATTCGAGATCTTGGAACACAAGGTGTGCGTGAGAGGTCAAATCTTCAAAGAGGATGAAGCTCAAGAAGGATAGTACTTTTGAGTATAGATCTTCACCAGGGAAGAATTGAAGGCTAAGGTATTTGACACTTTGAAAACCTTCTAAGTCTAAGAGATAGAAAATCTTAGGAGGAGGAGCATTACTGATCATTAGATCTAGTACAGAGGATTGATAGCCATCAGATCTGGAGGAAGGCGCACGAGGTTTAACCTTGTGTATGTAAAGTGGAACAAACTCATCAGAGTCCCTAAAGAATCAAAACCATCAATTGTTATAAGACACGTGGTGAAGCTCTGGAAACCATCAGGGTTTTGAAACTCAGGTGCATAGGAGTGGTGAGAAACGAGGATTCGTGATCACCGAAATCGAAAAATCATTTCATTCATTGGATCGGGAGAGACGTGTGGAAAATATATAGAAGCCACCATGTATTTGTTTACCGGGAGATCGAGACTGAAGACTCTCCCAAATTGTCTAAAGGGAGAATGTCAGGATTTGATCACGACCATTGATCATCCTGAAAAGATCACGACTGTTGATCATGATTAAGGGTCACAACCGTCCATCGAACGGGACACATGGTTGTTGGTCGAAATTTCGACACTAGGGAAATGAAGGATAAGACCAGGCCAAAATCACAAAAGGAGATTTTGCGAAAGGATCAAAACCTTCCATTTTGGAGGACACGTGGAAAAGATATGGAAGTTACTAGGATTTTGGTCACCGAGAGTTGGGAAGTGAAGAATCCACAAAAATCCTGAAAAGGAGATCATTGGGATTTGATTTGGGTCATTGATCAAGTGACAGATCTAGACCATAGATCCGAGAGGTATCAGGGCTCCGGGTTTCGGGGATTTGAAACGGAAAGGAGGAGCACTACATTGTGATTCCCCGAATTGCGAAAGTCAAAGCACTCAAAGGAGTATCCCGAGGCCATATGACAAGGTCATGTGGAGAAGGATTAAGGGAGGAGCCAAGGAGATGTTAGGCCCTTTTTGGGTTTCGGTATTTCCAAAGATAGGGAGTCGGGGAGAGCTCGCATGTAGGAGTCCCAAACTCCCGAAACATGAAAGACACGTAGTCTAGAGCCTTCGGTCATAGCCCGCGGTCACAAGAGATAAAATGAGTCAACACAGAGGTGTATGTTGGCTTGGAAAGGAGAAGGGAACCGAAAAGTTGGCATGCATACAGGGCTTATCAAAGCTAGCATCAGAGACAAAGGGACCTGTGAATCTATTTGAAGGGTTCCAAAAGGAACCAGAGAGCAATTTTGGATCAACAGAAAGGAATGATCCAGTGACTAGGAGGTCATGAACCCTACCGAAGGGTGAGGTAGGGGGTTTGCATCAAACACTGAACGATATGTCATCACCATACATACATAAAATACACATGCCAACATATAATCATGAAATCCTATAGTAAACCATATCAGACTCTGCAAAACAAAGTTATACCATCAAAGCACGCTGCAACTCATATCTTTCTTTTCCAAGGCTTTTACCATAGGTACATGACCTGTTCTATAGAAATATTGCATATCTATGTGACCTTTATATAGGTCACCTCGCGTATGTACGCTAATTTTCCCACAGGAGCCCACATATGCCTTAGAAAAAATCAAGCTTGTGTTTTCCTCATGGATGTCATTCTGTTATGGCTGTTCGGTCTTCTTCATCCACTTCTAAAGGTGTCCCAACTTCTTATAACTTGAGCTCTGAGCTTACATATTTTCAAAATTTTATTCCTTCCTAGCTTCATCTATTCTTCTTGTCATGTTATATGAAGCACTCCTCATGGATTGTCTTCTTGTATTCTAGCAATCCTGGGATTTGTGGCCAAACCCATTGTTATCACTCCAGGAGTCTCTTCAGGTTGTAGATCAAGAGAGCTTGGTAACTTAATTAGAATGCTCAATAATGTATTGAATATTGGATCAAAGATGAATAATTCACACACTCACTCCTTCACTCAAACATAATTTGAATATATCTAGACAAGGTAAGGCCTTCGAGAGATATTGATTAGAGGGTTTGCAAAATATAGGTGTATGGAGGATGCTAATTATGCCAACAACATCACATGTATTTAAAACACATGTGAACGGTTGAAAATAACTAGCAGAGGCTTTGTGATCTTAGTTTACTAATGCAGAGATAAGATAACAATCAACAATCATTAAGTAAACTAGGAAATGAACATGACATTCAACTCACAAGTACAAAAAAATAAAGATGAATAGAAGTTTGAACAATATCAATGAAAGAGGATTTTCATTCCAAAATATATATCAAGTTTTTACAATAAAGAGTGTATAAAAGTCTTCAATATTGAACCCTTTACAAATATGCATCAATGGGCTTAAATATGTTTTACAAACACAAATATGGATCTGAATGACACCTATCAGATCGAATCTAAAATGATGCACAAAGATAGGATAAGATTCTATTTCTAAGGGATAGGTATCCCATCCGAATTCCAAAAAATTAGCTCCACCTAAGCTACCTCGTGCATGTAGAAGTCCTTCACTGCATCCATATGACACTTGGAGCAACGATTCATCCATTGAATGTTGAAAAATATGGATCTGAATGACACCTATCAGATCGAATCTAAAATGATGCACAAAGATAGGATAAGATTCTATTTCTAAGGGATAGGTATCCCATCCGAATTCCAAAAAATTAGCTCCACCTAAGCTACCTCGTGCATGTAGAAGTCCTTCACTGCATCCATATGACACTTGGAGCAACGATTCATCCATTGAATGTTGAAAAATAGGTCAATTTTTAACAAAAATGTTACACATAGAAGGTTAGCGAGTTGGTAGCACACTTCATGGAGAAAATACAGCCTATGCTACAAACTCTTGTAGATGACAGTTTTGTCAAAAAATATTCAAAATTGATCGAAATATGCTTTTGAAACTTGAGAACCTGTCTCAATAAAACACACATCACTGCCATTTGTTATCCCTATTGAGAGTACTCATACTTCATCTCAATAACCATATCCATACATGTTTCTTTTAAGGTAATTTATGTACTTTCATTAGTCTTCAGAACATCCTATTTCATCATAGGTCATTAGCCATACAGAACCTTGAAACAATCTATGAATCAATCACCATGCTTGGGAGAACTAGAAGAAGAAGTTTCTTTCAAGGATATATCCAAATTCTTCTTGCTAAGCATGTTCTTTGCCAAATACAAGTATTCAACTAGCTTTTTTTTTTCTTCTCTCATGTTGAGGTTCTATTTGTAAACCTTAACCAATTGCTTCCTCTAAATCATCTTTTTCCTGATGTTCCTCTTTAGCTGGTTACAGTCACCTTCTAGTTCCTCTATTTGGATTGACAGTTGTCTACTGAGTGTGACATTCTCCTGATGTAGCCTCTAATTCTTCTCCTAAACCTCTTTCAGTTTTCTTTTTGCATCTTTGAATAATTTATCCCAATTATCTTTAGGACCTTTCTTTGTCTCTGGGGTGTACTTTGGTGGAGATTCAATCAACTTAACTATGGCTTCCAATGCTTCCTTTTCAAGAGGGAAGACTTTAAATCTTGAAAACCTAGCTCTAGGTGTACAATATTAGTGTTTGTAAAAGAATCCTCTGCTAAAAGAAGCTTTCTCCTAGATGACCTCCTGAGAGATGGTGTATCAACTCTAGCTTGGATGGTTTGAGGATTATATTCAATTTCCATGGGAGGGAGCTCCACAAGAGGATTTGTTTCTTCTTCAATAACTAATTGTTTACCCTTTCCTTTCCTCTTATCTCTTTTGTAGACTTGGACAGGTAAGGGTATTTGAGGAATAAGGTCTTGAGGAGACTATGGTGTTTTAGATGTAGAGGGAACAGTGGAAACAAAAGGCTATGTTATTTCAAGTGAAGGAGAAGAGGGCGCATAATATTGTGCTACCCCAAATGAGGGAGTAGAGGGGGAAGAAGACTGTGTTATTTCAGATGATGGGACAGAGGAAGCAATGGGAGGTGTTATTGTCTTCTTCTTAGGGGTTTTGATTTTTGAAGGAGAAGGAGGAAAATCAATTTGATAATTTGATACAAACAAGAAAGTGGTCCAATCGTTCCCTTCCTTCTTCAACTATTTAGTGACTATGAGATTTATTAAGGCATAAAGGAAAATGGACTTTTGAACCTTATTAGGATTTTGTTGTGCAAACTAAATCATCCTTTGCAAGATCATGAAAAGGAAATAAGGTAAGTATATATCTTTCTTACCAGTGAAATGGAGAACAAGCCTGAAATGGTATTGCAAAACCAAGTTGTATCTTCCTTCACATGTGAATAATCTATGAATGATGAAGAGTGGTTTGTCATATTCCTCTATCAACCACTTCCTTGGCACACCCTTCACTAAATCAACTCCTCTATAATTAGGCCTAAGCATATCTTGACACTAGTCCTCCGTTTCTAGTTTCTTTTCTTTAAACCATAGTTCCCATCTCCTAGGGATCTCAGTTACTTCTACAATCAAATCCACTTTCACATGGATTTCCAAGGGACCAACCTTTGTCTTTCCACTCCTGTAGTTCTTCACAAAACCTCTATAAACCTCTGGGTGATGTCCTTCAAGTTTATGACAGAATCTCCAACATCCCATGTGCTTGAATGAGTCCACATTGTTAGGATTTTTCTAGATCAAACTAGTGCCAGTGGGATTGAATATAACCACAGAGCTTGATCTCTTCCTGGGGATGGGATCTTTCCTTTGGGCCATCATTTGTATGATCACCTACTGTGAACAATTCTGCATAGAGATAATTAAAAATAAACTATAAAAAAAATAGTTTTGATTGCAAACCTTGATAATTCCTTTGATGGTGAGATGAAATTTTGGAAGAGGACCTCAGCACTTTGATGATGGTTTGGAGACTTGGAAAAATATTCTTGATATTCTTTTTACCTCAGAAACCTTTCAAAATTCAAAACAGGGTTTTCCCCTTGAGTTGGTAGCACACCCTATGTAAAAATGATGAGTTGCACTAACAACATTGGATGAGTTGGTAACTCTTTAAGTACAAAAGTATCCAGGTGTGCTACAAACTTGTCATCATTGATGGGAATGATAGAATGAAGGTCAAATCAATGTTTGAAATAAAATGATGCTCATTATGAACTAAAATAGACTTACATGCTCGATGAATCACTTTTAGGAAACAAATGACTTATGATTTTGACCATATAACCTAGGACAATGACCATGATAACCACTTATCCATATATCAACCTTATTTGACATGACTCCAAATTGATGACTAGACTCAATGAATGGCACACTTTATTGAAGGACTCAAGAGAATAAAAACTCAATTAATCACCTAAGACATAAATAAAAAGAGTTTTTATTCGGACATAACATCTAGCTCTAATTGGGGATGGAAGCCTTCCTGTGAGGTTCCAAGAACTCGTAAGACCAACTGTCTTTCTTTTCACCTACAAAACTTACAAAAAGAAGTGAAATTGTTGTTCCATTGGGCATGGAGTTATTATGAGACTTAAACTGAAACATTAATGATATTTACAATGGAAAACGATTAAAAAGCCTTAGTAGAAATAGGTTTTGAGAAAACGCCCATTGAATGGGCCAAAAAATACTTCATTACCTTCTAGGTTTTGTAAGAGGAAAGTATTTTTATGCAACACTTGAGAGATGATGAAAGGTCCAGTCCACAAAGTGTTAAATTTCCCATGCTTGCTTTTATATTGTCTGTAAGCATCCCACTTTAAAGCAAGATGCACTGTTTGGAAAACATCTTCTTTAGCCTTCTTGTCAAAAATCTCTTTCATATTCTTTTGATGTAGCTCTGTCATCTCAAGTAACTTCTCCCTTACCTACTGAATCTCAAATAGTTGAAGAATCCTTCTAACCAAATTATTTGGTTCCCCTTCTTCTTCTTGAAATTTTTTTGCAACAAGTAGTGCATGTTGGATAGGAAAAATGGCTTCAGTGTCCTACACCATACTGAAAGGAAAAGTGCCAATGGACTTCTTATTTGTCACTCTATCATCCCAGAGTGAAAATTTTAACTTAGAATCCCAACTTCTTCGATTTTCTTCAAGCAGTTTTCTAATAATCCTCACTAGACTCTTGTTTGATGATTCAACATGGCCATTTCCTTGAGTATAGTAGGCAGTTGAGTGAACAAGATGAATACCCATGTCTTCACATAACTTCACCAAAGCATCAAATTTAAAATAAACTTCATTATCAGTAACAAGTCTTTTGGGGTAGCCAAATCTAGCAAAAATATGATCATTCAAGAAATTGATGATTACAGAATGAGTGGAATTCTTGGTGTGAATATCCTCAATCCATTTTGTAAAGTAGCAAGTTTCTACTAGGATCCACCTATGTTGGCCACTTGAATATGGATGTATCTCTCCAATGAAATCCAACCCCCGTTGTTGGAAGGGTCCAGTGACTACAATGGGTTTTAATGGAAGAGATTTCAACTCTTGTTTTCCAGTGAACCTTTGGCACTTGTCACATGTCTTAACATAGGATCACACATCAGAAAATAAACATGGCCAATAGTAACCAAACCTCAAAATCTTTTGGGTTGAAGTTTTCCAGTAATTATGGCCACCACAATTGTTGCTATGAAGTTGAGGCATAACCTGAACTGATTCTTCTTTTTCAAGGCACCTCAACAACATCCCATAGGGGTATTTCCAATAAATCATATTTTCATTAATACAAAAATTGATTGCATTGAGTTTTAATACTCTCATTTGTGTTTGATTCATCTTTGAAGGGGCTGCAAGGGTCTGCAAAAAATGTATTATACTGTTGTACCATTCACAAGAAGACAAGTTTGTTGAAACTAGATGATCATGACTGTACCTTTCAACAAAAATTTCAGATTGTGCATCCTCTCCATTTATGCTGATAAAATTAATACCCAACACCTCACAATTCTCCTCAACAAGAATATTTGTCAAACCATCACCCTTTATCAATTTAGTTGGCTTAATGTCAATGTCAAACTCAATGAGTTTGGCAATCCACTTGGCTCTTTTACCATCTATATCTAGTTGAATGAGTACATCTCTGACTGAACTAGATGGTACATAAGCTATAAATTTGACATGCAAAATATAGATTCTAAAAGCCTTAAGTGATTTGATCAAAGCATAATCTTGTTTTTCAATAGGGTCATACTTTACCTCAACATCTCTTAATGTCTTTCTAAAGAAATCCACTGGTTGTTCCTTCTCTTGATCATTTCTCTGAAGTAACACTGCTTCAATGGTCTCATTAGATCCAAATGAAAAGGTATAGAAATATTTACAATAGTAAGGGTTGATCAAAGTAGGATCTTGCATACGAGATTTATTGATAGCTTCAAAAGAATCCCTTGTTGCATCATGCCATTTAACTTCTGAATATTTCATTAGCATGCCAATGATGTGTTTAATCAACTCTACAAAATTAGTAATAAATCTCTTAATGAAGTTAATATTTCCAAGAAATAATTGGATTTCTTTCTTAGAACTAGGAATTGATATCTTCTTAATAGATTCTACTCTTGCAGGGTCAACATTACACCTTCAACAGTCACTATGTGTCCTAGAAGCTTACCTTCTTTTAATGCAAACTGAGAATTCTTTGGATTTAATGAAATACCATACCTTCAGTACTTCAAGAATGCATCCCTTAAATGTTTCAAATTCTCTTTATGGCTGTGAGAAAACACTGTTAGATCATACAAATATATCAAAACAAACTTATCCTTCTCACCTACAAAGGCAAT
This sequence comes from Picea sitchensis, assembly GCA_010110895.2. NCBI lineage: Eukaryota > Viridiplantae > Streptophyta > Pinopsida > Pinales > Pinaceae > Picea > Picea sitchensis. Next base: position 93,200 of record SNQJ01S0040955.1, read on the forward strand.
GTCCATGGCCCTCTGAAAGGTAGCCCCAACATTCATAAGACCAAAGGGCATCTTGGCATACATACAAGTACGCCAAGAAGTTGTGAAGGTTGTATTTTCTCTGTCATCTGGGTGTACTGATATTTGGTTATAGTCTGAGAACCCATCAATAAAAGACATGACACTAGCTCTAGACACTCTTTGCAAGATATGCTCCATCTTCGGCAAAGGGAAGTTGTCTTTCTTAGAGAACATGTTCAAGTTCCTGAATTCAACACACAACCTAATCTCCCCATTCTTCTTCATAACATGTTGGCACATAGGGGCAGAACCAGGGTTCAATGCTTCAACAATGCACCAAAAAAACCCTGACTACTGACCCTTTCAACAACACATGCAAAGAAGATGAAGTCTCACCTGAGGTAGAGGCAGGGGTGGTTGCAGGACTCAGATGTCTGCAACCTTAGCTGGGACATTGACCTTTGATTATAACACCTTAACAAAGAACTTATCAGTTATAGTTCATTAGTATTCAACCTTTGTTTACAACGCTAATAAACCCTAATAACATAGCAACATAGTATTCATCCGGATGTAATATATTCAAGAACTAAGAATATCAACATAGAACATATCTATTATCTTATCCACATATTTAAGCACTAAGATATCATATTCATATAACATTCATCATTACACTAAGCATCAATCATATAAACAATAAAACAACCATAATGCAAAAAGGAACCATAACATAGGATATACGTGGTTCACCCCTAGCCCAGGGCTACGTCCACCAATTCTTCTTCTCTTTATTGTCTTTTGTCAATATTCTACATGCACAGAGCCACAAGATCCTACTCCGCATAGGACAGGCGATTTGCGCACACTTCACTAGATCCTCCTTCCTCGAGCTAGGTCAATTGAAGCATGTTTTGGATATTTTCCCAAGTCTCTTTTAGATTTTATCTTTGGGAAGGATATTGCCATCGATGGTCAATATGACATTGATAGGGTAGAAAAGTTCATTGAACAAATTCAGTTGATACATCAAGTGGTGCAAGAGCAGTTGGAAAAGAGTCAAGCCAAGTACAAGACGAGACATGAAAAGCATCGTGTTGATCACAGTTTCCAAGTTGGAGATGAAGTTTGGCTTTACATCAGTAAGGAGAGGCTTAAAGGAGAAG
>SNQJ01S0040955.1:94375-110856 GCA_010110895.2 Picea sitchensis
GAATGGGGAGGTGTGATCAGGGGATCAAATTTTGCTCAAAAATTCAAAGTTTTCAGAATCGCTTCAAATCGAACGAGAGCATAGGCCTCGTTGTTTCGAACCCAACACAACTCATTTTGTCTCAAATGGACGTCGGGAGGGAGAGATATCGCGATCTGTTCGGATTGTCAAACAGGCAAAAAAAAAGGACGTTGACTGTGCAGTCCGTATAGGCTGACGTGGTAGGGGTCGTACGATGATGTGGCAGAGACCATATGAATGTACGCTGATGTGGCATGTGATGATGTGGTAGTTTTTGATTGGCAAATGTGGTCAAATTGTTGTGTGACACGTGGCATCATTTTTGGTTAATGGTATGGTGCCACGTGGCCCAGTGATGGGCTGCCACGTGGCACCCCGTTATTGGCTATTGGTTGTTGTTTAAAATTGTATGGGGTCCATGGGGGTCGAACCCCGGACCTCCCCTTTAGCTCTGCGCTTTGGTAGAGTGTGGGCTACCACTAGCCCACATGGTATTACTTATAAACTATATGTTTTATAAAATATTTGAATTCGATCTATGTTATGGTCGGCGCGGGGGTCCGGGCTGGGGCTTAGCCCCAACTCCTAGTCACACTCACATTACATATGACCATACCCTCCGTTAAATGGCGCACGGGGTTTTTAAATGGGTAGCCCGTGGTTATATGTATAACCACATGTGACCGCAACCGAGAGCATGGGAGTTGATATGGTTGAGTTTCTTTTGCTAGCCCAAGGTCATATCATGGACCCATGTGCCTGAGAGCTGGGTGGTTAGGGGCTGGCGCACCCATAACCGTCCTACAATTCGCACCATTTGCACGGTTGCGTTCGGTGCTAGGTTTTTACGCTTTAAATAGCATGTGTGCTAGGTTGAATGAACAGGGGTGTAATTTGTAGATGCAAAGATAGCAAGCTTGAAGGAGGGACTTCCAAGAATCCCAACTTCTTCGTTTTCTGGCCAAACGAGGTGCCGAAAAAGCCCAGCTAGGGGTTTCTGGACGCTCTGAAGCTATTGGAGTAGTCTGTTGGTCAATTTGAGCATTGTAAAGCACGTTTTTGAGCGCTTTGAGCAATTAATAATAATGATCCATTGGAAGTTGGACTAGGAGAGGTAGCCCAAGAGAGGGGTGAACTCCTTTATCATTTGTTGTGTTTATGTGCTTATGTTCATTGATTGTGTTGTTTTTTATTTGTTTTTTAAATGAGTAAATCCTATTAATATGTGTTGCAAAGTTGATCCATTTTCTTTTAACACATAAACTTTACTTGCAAATATTTTCAAGATTTCAAGTCTTCTTCATTTTTTAGATCACAGCAAAAAGCCTTTACGCAGTCACGTGCACTTAGCTCTGTAATTTCTCAACAAAGCATGCACAAAACACTTACAACTTGCACTTAGCACAACATCACATAGATACATATATTTTCTTAGCACTTAGCATGGTGCCCAAACACTTTCTTACATTGCCTAAACATCTATTTATACATTACAAAAGGGCCTAAACATGGGCAAACCCATGGTACAACATCCCCATACTCGTTACATAGTCCATAACACAAAAATACCTAAACAAGGGGCTGAGATATCGTGATCTTCGGTTCGACTTGGGCTCCTCCTTCGACAGCTTGTCAAAGTCCCAAAATAGGTCAAATATGACCAAGGATATCCAAAACTTGGTAAAGGGCCAACAAGCCCCTGACACTCACCTCTGACTCATCCTGAGTCACTCTAATCTGGGTAGCTCTACCTCAAAATCTCGAGCTTGGCTAGAGTTGCTTCAACTTGTCATTGCGCCAAGGCCTCCTGCTCAATGAGCTCTTAAATAACTGCTTCGTTGACAGGTCCCTCTAAGCATTGTTTGACTGTAGTGACTACTTGATCCAACTTTTCTCCTCAAAGATTTGGCAAGCTTCATCCTGGATTGTTTAGAGCCTCTGAGTCACTTCCATGACTTTTCTATGTATAGTGTGGACCTTCTATTGAGAAGTGCATTGTTCCTGGGATCGCTTCATCCTCTCAACTGTCGACAGGAGCTTCAACTACATTGTATTGTCATTGCTTGCTACTTTTTCTCCTGGAGTTGTGACTTGAGTGTCTTCAGTTCAGGGTCTTCAGTAAGTTGCTCATAAGTTTGTGCATTTCTACTACTAATATGTGTACATTCCAAAGATAATGCTTTGATTCTCTCAACTGCACTCCGGGAAGTGGCTTCTCTTTGGTCTTGCACATTCTGTGTAGTGCTTGGCAGTGTTTGTATCTCTAGGTATGCTATTCTTTTTTGAAGTTGTTGGATGCTTCAACAAGCTGTGATACTTGGTGCTCCATTGGATCTTCCACATTTTTCTCTAATCTTGTCACAGAGAAAAATGCTATGTTGACTTCTTCTTTGACTCCGATATGCTCTGCGAGCAATTTTTATTTCTCTTGTTGGATATGTTCTTTCTCCTCTTCGAAATTTGTTTGGAGGTCATCCTTCTCTTACTACGCAACTCGACGTTGCTTTATCACTTCCTCTTGTGCTTTCTTCAAGGCCATTGTGGCTTGTTATTTTTCTTCTTATGCACGACGAAGGTGATCTTTGATCACATCATCTATTCTGCGGAGTTGGGTAGGCTCATCTTCGAACTCTAGTTCTTCTAATGGTGGGGGCGCAGTGGACACTACGCGTCTGGGTTGAAGGTCTTGTCGTAACTCTCTGAGTTCTATCTCAATTCTATCATACATGGATGATTGTTTGGATTCATTGTTCTGTAAGATGTCTTGCAAGGCATATGATATGGTTGCGATGATGAAGTCAAAGTCATCTAGCATGAGTATAGTCTGTAGCTTAGTCTTAGTTTCATGGGGGAAACCTTCCTTTACTTAGATGGATCAACCTCATCAACATGATCCATAGGCGGTGTTACTTTGTCTTGCTTTTGCTGATCTTCTTTTCCATTGGTCTCTTCTTTATCTATTTCGTCATCACCTCCTCATCCAGGTGATTTTGAAGCAGTGTCTTTTGATGTACTTCTCAGCTACTAGACCTCTTATGTCTTCTTCCTTCTATTATTTCTAGGTGTATCATGCTCTTCGCGAGTGGCCTTCAGGCTGTCGATTAGTTCCGGATCAGACAGTTTGGTGGGGTCAGTAGGGATAAGGAGCTTTGCAAGCCAGTCCTTGGTTAATTCTTCTAGGTCTTCCTTTGTGAGCTTATAGTATGACTGAATCCCTTCTTTGCTTCTGTCTGCACACATAGTGATATAAATAAAGTGTCAATCTGCGTGAAACTTCATAAGGGGCCTGAACCAGTGCAGGGTGTTTGATGTTATGCGAGGGAAAACCTCAATATCCCTCTTTAACTGGAGATAGTAGGTATGGAATACTGCATTCAAATGTCATTTTTACCGCATATCACTCTAATACTAGAGAGTGGTGAAATTTGCAGCGAGTGTCTCGAACGCCTCAATGTCAGGGAAGGTCGCACCTTCTGGCATCTCTCAAGTAGTGAACGTGATGAGAATCAACAACCAGCTAAAATGGAACTCATATCCCTGATCTTGAACTTCATGAAAATCTAATTCTAACTAGTTGACTAACTACTTTTCCCAGTTCATCTGTAGTCCTTCCACGCATTTTCCAGCGAGGTCAAAAACAAATCCTGTGACGTGTGTGGGTCAGTTCTTTCTCACTAGATTTCCTACAATCAGCTGGCAGGCCAGGCACACTGTGTCATTCTTCTTGCATGTCCCCTTTTCTACATTTCCATAGGTATATTTAATCCTATATGCCAGGGCGTGGTTTGCAACCTTCCGTCGGTAGAAGTCTTGTGGGTCTGGTCCCTACATGCTCAATTCGGTGATCCTATGGATCAACGCTGGATCGATGGTGATGCGTCTATCTATCCATAGATATCCACTATGGTAGCACGATAGCAGGAGATTAATGCACGTGTTAACCTCCTGGTGCCTTCCAAAATCTGGTATCTTCATCATGTTCAAGATAGTGGATTGTGCGAGGTTCATAGTCTGTGATTGGGGGATTATCCTCCACTTCTTCCCCTTCGTCCTAGTCAAATAACTATGAGGATAAAGCATGTTGTATTTCTTGTGATCCCCTAGGTTGAAGTCATTGAATTTTAATGTCGTGATCTTATCTAGTTGTGGTCAAATTGTACGTATCCCCTTTGGGAGGTACATAGTAACCAGAGTGTAATATAAGTGTCTAGGGACATTGTCATGACTCACTACGCTGGCTAGAGGTGGGATGTAGTCAGGCCGGATAATCATGATTAACTTGACATTTTCCAAGTCATCTTGATGCTTCATTATTTTCTCAGTTGCAGCTCAGGATGGTCGATATCTACGAGAATTCAATGGAGAGACTTACACTCCTCTCGTTGATGAAGCTTGAATCCCCATGGACATTACTTTTTGAGCCATTAGGTTGATTAAAACTTCTTCAAATGGCTTCTCTACGACGTTGAGTTCGTCTGACATGCACGCTCAATATTGGATAAATCAGGTCGATGAATGAATGCTCAATGCAATAGAATAGGTGTCGAAATCTCAGTAAACACAGCACAATAACCATGAGTTCTTTTGTTGTCTCTGATACAATTCTCAAAAGTGTTCTCGGTGAAACAATCGATGGAATAAGTAGATAGTGAAGTAACGGATCTCTCCAATGGGCGAGAAGTCTTCATCAATGAATTTATGTCCATTACGGCGTGGTACCAACGGTTTGATGGTGAGCTTTCTGGTCATAACTATTGTTCTAAACGTTTGAGAGCATCGGTCTAACGGTCATAATGCCTCCAACGGTTATATTTCTCCATCATGGTGAAGTGACATTTTACATTGTTTTGATATTCCGACGAAGTTCTAGTTTTGCAAACCTTCCTTCTGTGAAGTTCCCTCTGGAATCTCCTGCAACTTTTCTAGATTTGTCTCTTCTTACTGATCTTTCTAGACTTCTTCCCTATGATCTGTGTCTTGGCATTTCTCTTTCCATTCTGATTCTTATCTGTACTCAACATAGTAACTTCACTCTTATGAGATTCTGTCATAGGGTTAGAGAGTAGTAATTTTTCTTTGTCTGGGGTAGGTGCTCTATTCTCCTATGCAGATAGATATTTTAAGTCTTCCTGGGCTCTTTCATCTTCAACATCCATATTTTTGGTCCTTGGTAGCTTCGAATGGTCCTCTTGTTCTTTTAGTAAGTGTGTTATTCTCTTAGTCATGAAGTCTCTTAGTTCTTTCTTTTTTTGTTCTATGGTTTCCTCTTCTTTTCTTCTAGTCTAATCCTGATCAATCCAGGTTTTTCCTAGTAACATAGCAGATGGGGCACTTCTCTCAATAAATTTAACAACCTCAAATTCTTCCTCTGTCGAAGTTCCATGAGCACTCATAGATATTTGGGTGAGTCTTCCACATAGGGTTATCAACTTTCCTCTAAATAATCCTATTCCTCCCAATGAAGGAATCATAACAGGATTTCCTAAACTTTCCCAGGTTCTTTCTGTCATGCTATTCACCTGTGTTTCCTCATAAAGAATATAGTCAATGTCGAAGTCTCATATTCTTCTTTCTATGCACTCTTTTTCTTTGAAAATATCTGGTAAGTTGATATTTTTGTGATCAATCAGGGTGATGGGTGTTCTATATGCACTAAAAAGACACTAAAAACCCTCAATTAAATTGTCAACTTGGGGTAAGTAAACTTAAAGTTGTAGAAAAATATATGCCAAAGGTAGAAGGGTTGGTAGTAGTATAGTCCAACTAAGGAAGTGATTATCTAAGGGTTAATATGTCCAAGCAAACCTATCTAATGAGAAAACTCTATTAAGAAACTTGAAACTAAGTAACCTAAGTGCTTTTGGGCCAAGGATTGATGGATAGTGCTAATAAAGCAAGTAAAAACCCTATATAAAGCAAACTAGTTCAACATTAAGCAAAAGAAAACTATTAAGAATAACAACGAGCAAATGAAAAAAGAAAACTACTTTAACTTTCCAACCTACATTCAATGAGAAACTACCCTATGAAACAAAATAGGTAAAAAAACAAGCAACTATTCTACTAAAGCAAGAAAACAAGCAAAGACAACTAACTAACCTATTAAAGAAAATAAACAAGTAAGCAAAACAACTAGCTAACCTATTAAAGCAAGTAAACAACTAAATACTCTAAGATAACCTCTACTGCAAGTAATCAAATTAAAACTTCTCATTGAACAACTATCTAGCTTAAGAGGCAAGTGGCTAGATTCTTAATTCAAAACTTCAAAGCTATTTCTAATTCAGGAAAGGAAATCTATTTAATTGGAAGAAAGAAAAACTAACAAATAACCTTTAATCTATGATAATCAAACTACTATCTAGTCTATCAAAACAAAGACTATCTATCCTACAACAACATTTAAACTATCTTTTAAACTATGAAAGCAAGAAACTATCTCTTTTGATATACAAAAGCAAGAAACTATCTTTTCTAATCTATGAAAATAGGAAAACTATCTTTTAACCTATGACAATTCAAATATAATGCTGGTGGTTGTGTGAAAGTCTCTGATGTCTGATAATATCTCGATGGCACTTCACAACAAAGGACAATTCCAGTGGTATAATCTCAACACTGATCTCAATGGAAAAGTGAAAGGTATGGATTAAACAATTCAATGAGAGTTTAGCCATGACAAAAACAATGTTAAATACCCTACATATTCATATATGAACCATCAACAACATAAGGAGATCATCATTATACTTTTATACTACATAAGAAAAATTCATACTTAAACTCAAGCTATTAACTAAGAAATACAATTGCAATTTAAATCTAGGAAAGAAATTACATAAATGAAACTATGCTATATCTATTCTAATATTTCAAAGTGCAATAAAGAAATGATTAGAAACATAAATTAAGACATGACATTAAAAAGTAAACTACCAAATGTATTAGCCAACAACTAAATAAACAAGATCTATATAAAACTGAAATAAACAATCTATCATTAAAAGCTGAAATTAACTCTTTCCATCCATCAAATCCTTGTCAAAGAAAATCCAGATTAAAACTCTATTATATTCTATTTAAAACTCTGTTTTAAATTTAACTATAAAATCATAAATAAAAACATAATCTATTATCTAATTGCACATGGGGTTAGTCTAGGGATTTGTAAATCCATTCCTAACTACAATATTAATGCATGCTAAAACAATCTGTCATACTAACTTGCAAAATAGAATCAAGGCAATTAAATTATAATAGCAAACTAATTAACACAATGAAAATGCATGTACAGGAAATAAAGAGAACAACTAAACTATGAAATGCATAAACAACACAAAGAACAATTACCAGACTATTGATGGGCCCCCCAACAAGTCATGGTCACTTTCTAAAATCACACCATGATCTCAGCAATTCGAATTCACCATGAAAACTAAAAAAACACACTTCTGATATAATCTGGCAATGTAAAATAACAAAACAAAGAAAAAAACGTATTGTTGTCTATCACACTGATGTATCTGATGCTTAACAATTATCTAATCACTTCGGTGGTATTTATAATGTTTACAGACCAAGTGGTCGACCAAAGGAGGGTCGAACCACTTCTAAATTTGACAATTTTCATTAAATGATGCCCTAACTGCTAAAACAGAACGAACCAATAATTTCCCTCTTGAACAACTAAGACTGAGTTGTCGGAAGTTCAGTAGCTGAAGGGGGGGAGCACGAACAAAACCCACGTTCCTAATTCTCCCATCACTGGCTGCCAATACCATAACCACCAAGTCACCCTCCATTTTTGTGTAAAATGCAGTGCTGGACAGAGTGTTGGACCGGGTACCGGAACAAGTGATAGAAGAAGTGTTGGACTGAGTGACGGAAGTAGAAACGTAGTGCATTTTTTCCCTAGTGTTGATCATACCATTTTAGCATAAAATTCTTCAAAAATCTCCTTCAAAATGTTAAAAACACATATGTACATTTGGAAAAAAGTGTCTAATAACTGTCATAAATTGATCATATCTTGGGCCTAACATTACCCCCACACCTATGATTTTGCAGGTCCCATTGCAAACAAAATGAAGTTACCCCTCGTGACTAGGCTTGTTGAGGAGGATCGGCTTTAGAAGCCTCTCCTTCTTGCTATGAAGACTTTGCCTTGTGCCCCTTATGTTGCTTCAGCTGTACTCTAAGGCTACAGTTGGATTTGGTCATTTCATTGACCAACCATTGAAGAGAGTTAACCTTTTCTTGAAGGAGTGCATTATCATGATGAAGGTGTGTGTCCATTGTCTTACTTTCTTGCAACTGTTGGAGAAGATGATGGTTTTCCTTTTGTAGGTCCTCTATGGTTGGGGAAGAATCGATGATCTCCGAGGAAGGCTTAAATCCTTTGAGGGATGTGGACAATCTATCAGTTTTAGGATCTAGAGTAGGCATGGGTGAAGTAAGAGTGATGGGGGATTGGTAAGGAGAGGTAGGTTCTGATTTTGTTTTCCTTAGTGGCTCTAATCCATCCACATAAACTTCCCTAAGTTTCTTGTGAGGGCTCTCAAGGACGGAGGACACTTGGATAGGGTCTGAAGCGGGTGGAGGTTTTGCATAAGGATTGGTTCTTGTACTCCGGGTTTTCTTCTGAAAGGGTCCGTTACCAAATTGATTGCCTCCCCTCTTGTTTTTGGGAATGATGGGAAAGTCTTGATGAATGACTTCTTGGAGTTGTTTAGGTGTAGGATCAAGAGAGAGTGAAGGCATTGGGGGGTTAACAATAGGCTTATTTTGGTCTTTTGTGTTGGCCTTTTTACTCGATGAAGAAGTAGGGATATAAACAAGATTTTGGTATTGTTTCGACAAAGAGAGGGTTTGTGAAAGGGGGTTTGGAGTTCTTGGAGAGTGAGGCTTGGATGGAGAGATAGTTTTTAGGCTAAGTGGTTTTTTTTTGGTCTTAACTGTCAAGTGAAGGTTTGCAAATTGGTAGATAAAGGCATCCCAATTCTTCCCCTGTTTCTCTAGTACGAATAGAACAAGGAGTTTGATCAATCCATGGTTAAAGAGACTATTTTAGGGGTTAGTCACATTCTTCCTCTCTTGAGAGGACATCTTCTCCAAGATTTTTAGAAAATAGAAGGGAAAGTTCAAAGGTTTGTTGAACAGAAAATGAGCCAGCAATCTAAAATGAAAAGCTTTGAAAGTGGAGTATCAACCTTCACAGGTAATCAACCTTGTGATGATGATGAGAGGGTTGATAAATTCCACCTTTATCCACTCCCTGGAATATCCTTTTTCTCCTGAAATGCTCTCGAATTCAGGCTTAAACACCCTGTTATAATTTCAGTGCAAGAATTGGTGGTTTTATAACCATCTATCTCCCATTCTTGGGAGCTTTGTTTTTGCAGCAATGGAATCTTATGAGACTTCAAAGCTAAGAGACCCTACATGTGTTGTCTTCCCATCGAAAATGAGGGCGAATTGCATGGAGAGGCCGTCACCATGGCCCTATAATGTAGACAAGAATGGCCCCCAACCTGCGTGTAAAAATACCTCCCTGTACTGTTTAAATTCGGGAATGGAAAATAGGTATGCATAGGAGGAGGATTCGTACCTCCTGGGCATTTTGGAATAGGATAAATTTACCAGGAAAGGGTGTGATCAATCCAAGAAATGGCACAAATTGGGCATGGGCCAAATGTGTTTTGAACAGAGGAAGAAATGGCAAAGGTTGGGCGTGATTTCTTAATGCAGGGGAGAGAAATTGGAAAGGGAAAATTGAGATAATGATTGCCCAACCCGATTTTGAATGTGTTTATAGTGGAGTACGTTGCACACATGTGCATGCAAGCTGCCATGTGTGGGAATTTTGAATTCGATCGCTCATTTTTGGGAAATGTAATGATGCGTAGTTAGATCAATGTCCAAGTCTTTTGACTTTGAAATTTGATCATAAACATATGAAGCATATTCAATCAATGCCTACAACCAATTCAATTGAATGTAATTGAGTTTTGGTTACCTAGAATCTAGGACAGTTACTGGTGTGTAATTTACATGTCACTTCGTTCGACACCTCATACGACATCTCATATGGAATTTTATATGGTATATCATATGGCACCTCATATAGTACTTCATCTGGTACCTCTGTGTTAAATACATTTTCACTTCCTGCAATGGATAGCCTGCAAATGAAATGTTTTTTGCAATCAGAGTGGTTTAATGAGCAGAGGAAAAATGCTCCATTGTTGTTTATTTTTCCACCATTCTCACTCAAACCTCTTGCATATGACAGATAATGTAAAACCTACAATGAACATGTTATAGAAATCATAAAACATGTATTTTCAATCCTACAATGCACAACTTGTAATGAAACATAAACTAGTAAAGAGTGGTATGTTAAGTATATGTTCAGTAATTTATAGCACACAGGAGTTTAGCACTTTTAAAAATAAAAATGACTATCAATGTAGTAACCTGTATCATAGAAATAATACAAAAATTCTTGCAAATATCTATTTCTCTAGACAATGATCGTTTGTCAGCTCATGAACCCCTCCCCCACACCTAAGTATTATGATGCCTCACAATCAAAAGTATAGGAAACTAGTCAATATCCCCCAATAGTCAAATATTTATAGTATGTCAAGTGTAAAGATAAAATTTCATAGATTGGTCTGGCGAGATCGTTAGAAGATGGCCCCACCTATAGGATAAGAGATCCTATATATAGATTAGAAGAGGTAGGAAAGCGAGTTTCAATATAGTCTTAGAGTTATTCCCCAATGGAAAGTTGATGGAGTTCATTAACTTTATCTTAACCACACATACTTCATGTCATCTTTGTCTGCAAGTAATGTCGTACATCAGGACAAGTTTAAATTTATTATTTATTTTTGTCAGATTATCATCCTCGCTGCCAGCAAGCCTGTTCAGTACTCCGATGGGTTTACCTAGTCATACCATAGGCTGATACCCATTGCCAACAAACCTATTCAGTATCCCGACAGGTTAGCCTCTTACACCCTCAGAGACTGGCCCTCCATCTTTTAAGAATTTAGTATAAGATTTCTTTATGCAAGAAGATGGGGGAACAACTTTGAAAACAATTTTTTCTTACTTTTTCAATTGGGATGGTATTTATGTTAGAGGATGACTTTCCATTATATTACTTAGTGATTTTCCCAATGTAAGGGGTACTTAAGAGGACGTAACCTACCTAAAGATATGATATAATCAAGCTATTTAGTGTGTAGTGGACGGTACCATTGAGAAAGAAAAGAAAGGTATCTCTAGGCTCAACTCACTTTCTTCTTTTGTAATTATTGTGATGTTTCCATGACTAACCGCTAATTAGACATCCTTGTTACTCTTTGATAAAGACATTTGACTCACTTACTTAGGTTTCTTGGAAAAAMTGTACGAGAGACMTTTAGGCTTGATAGTTATGGTATCACTTTCTTATATACTGGTGAAGAGTTTCAAGAGAAACTGYTTTAGAATGCCTTAAAAATAAGATTTTTTTGCAAAAATATGGCTAATTACAGTAAGTCAATATTCATTTGATGCTTTAGTAGACAAAAAATTCAAGTGTAACAATTTTTGAAGAAATATCCTTGAAACTGTGTACTCCTGGTGAAATAAATACTTCTATAAATCTATAGAATTGTCTTATTAACAAAATTAAAAAACTATTTACATATGTACAGTAGGAAATTCAAAAAAAAAATCAAGAACAAGGGGGAAATTCCCCATCTACTAAGGCCAATGCCTTGTCATTTGACATGACCTGTAGAAAATCTTCTCTGGAAATGGGCTTATGATAAAATTTGAGTCGGTGTCCATTTACTACAAAGGAGATTTGTCCATCGTCAATTGTTTTAATTTTTACAGATCCATTGTCATATACAATGTCTACCTCGTAAGGGCCCAACCAATGGGTGGTAAGTTTGCCTTTGAATCTTTTGAATCAAGAATCAAACAATAGAGCCCAATCACCAGGTTGGAAGTGCTTCTTCTTAATAAACTTGTCATGCCACTTGCTCCTCTAGTTTTGGACTAATATTATCTATTGGATGACATCTTGCCTGATTTCATCCAACTCATTTAGTTGTATGGATCGTTTCTTCCAAGCCTCATCCAATTTCAATCCTAATTATGCGGCAATACATAATGTCCATACTTGGAATTCTATTGGTAAAAGTACTTGTTTCCCGTACACTAGCTCATAAGGGGTATGCCTAGTGGTATTCCTCTAGGTGGTTCGGTATGCCCACAAAGATTCTGGGAGACTATCAGCCCAATCTCGATAATGTAATTGAACATTCTTGGTCAATATGGCTTCCAGAACTTTGTTTGTGGATTCTACCTGACCATTGGCTTGCAGGTGTTACAGAGAATATTTACGATGTTTAATCCCATATTTCTCTGTTATCTCTTTCATCAGCTTGGAAGTGAATTGAGTGGCTTGGTCGGTAACAATTTCACGAGGGACACCGAAGTGGGTAAAGATATCTTCATAGATAAATTTGACAATAGAATTCTCTGTAGCCTGAAATAGGGATTTTTTCTCTACCAATTTGGTGACAGAGTCCATACAAACCAAAATATAGTTCTTCCTACGGGACATGGGTGAAATTGGTCTTACAAAGTTGAGGGCCCATTTTTCAAAGGGTTCTATCATAACTTGGGAACATAAAGGAAATTTTTCAACTGATGTAGGTCTTCCTATCCTTTGGAAACTATCATCTACAGGGATATCATCATCCTCATTTTTTATTCAGGAAAGAAATTCAGCTACTACATTATCTTTTCCAGGTCGGTCAAGCACAGTAATATTAAATTCTTGCTATAACAAGAGCCACCTAGTCACTTGGCCATTAGTTATAGGTTTATTCATGAGGAATCTAATGGTGGAATGATTGGTATGTAAAAATACTTCATAACCTTTAATGTAATGACGAAACTTGTCAATAGAATGAACAATTGCCAAGAATTCCTTCTTGGTAACTGTGTAGTTCAACTCAACAGGGGACAAGTTCTTTCTTACAAAATAAATGGAATAGGATTGGTGGTCCTCTTTATGCCCTAATACCCCTCCTATTGCGGTGTCAGAGGCATCAATGGATATATGAAATGGGAGAGTCCAATTGGGCCCTCTAAGAACTGGTGCCACATATATCTTAGCTTTCAAGGTTTCAAAGGCAGTTTGACACTGCTAAGTCCAAACAAAATGAACATCTTTTATTAATAATCCGAACATAGGTGCAACAATATTTCTACAATTTTCAAGAAACCGCCGATAATATATGACATGTCCAAGAAAAATTCTTACCTCTTTCTGATTCTTTGGGGGTGGAAGTCTAACGATGACCTCAATCTTTGCAGGATCGACTTTTATCCCTTCATATGAAACATGATGTCCTAGAACCACTCCTTCAGTTAACAACATTTTTCATTTTTCATGACTTAGAGATAGGTTCATTTCCTGGCATCTGATGAGCACTTTTTCTAAGTTGTCTAAGGATTCTTGGTAAGTGTTACCATATACTGTGAAGTCATCCATGTAGATCTCCACACAATAATGAATAAGATCAGAAAATATCCCTAATATTACTCATTTAAATGTGGCAGGAGCATTGCATAATCCAAATGGTAAGACCCTATAGGCATAGGTTCCCCAAGGACAAGTAAAGGTAGTCTTGTCTTGGTCCTTGGGTKCTATAAGAATCTAGTTGTACCTTTTGTACCCATCTAGAAATGAAAATTACTTCTTTCTCGACATGGTATCCAGAACTTGGTCAATGAAAGGGAGAGGAAATAAGTCTTTCAGAGTGGCCTTGTTGAGTTCCCAGAAATCAACACAAATTCTCCATTTCTCGGTCACATTATTTGGAACCACTACAATCGGGGATACCCACTTACTATCAAAGATGGGATAAATGAATCCAACATTTAACAACTTTTGGATATCCTCCTTGACTATATCTTTAAGTATTGGGTTCATCCTTTTCTGGGGTTGCCTAGCAAGTGTTACTTCCCCCTGGGTATATATGTTATGGATTCATGTCTCATGGTGTATACCCTTCACATCAGTGTATTCCCAGGCAAATGCTCCTGATTTTTCTTTAAGGATATCTACTAACTATTTCCGTTGGTCTGTATCTAGCCTAGAGTTTATATGTAAAAATTTCCCTGGACTAATCTTGTAGGGCATAGTATAAGACATGGAAGACTCATCTATTTTGAAAATAAAATATGTTGAATACAAAATGGATGGGTCCAATTGTTCTTGAAATTATTCCCCAAACATGTACTCAAATTGGGGAAAAGACTATGGAAAATCCACACATGTGATAGCAGAAATGAACTAGTTTAGCACATTTTTTGTTGTGTTCTCTTGAAGTGCCCTTGCATGGTCACTAGGAAATACAGGTTCTTCCCAGTCCTCGTTCCTGTATGGACATTCAAGCCACCATAGATTCTCCATAATAGGTTGAGCTGGAGGGTAAATGGTGAACTTCTGGATAGAGAGACCATTTGAGATGGTCATTTCTCCTTTTCTATAGCCAATAAATGCATTGGTTGTGGCTAGCCAAGGTCTTCCCAAAATGACAGGATGGCCCTTGGTAGGATCCTTTGAGTGAATGACAAATAACTATACTGGGTATTCCCATGAGGCTAAATTAACCATGATATCATCTAAAATTACTTCAGGAATAACCCTAGTCTTATCTGCTAATTTCAAGATAGTTGGGGTAGGTCGAAGAAGAGGTTGCAACTGTAATTTTTCCAAGGTAGTAGTGGTCATAATATTGATGGATTCCCCTAGATCTATGAGATTTTTCCCAAGGGAGACCTCATTAATGGTTATGGTTACTACGGGGTTCCCTAGATTCCCATATTTTGCTAGTTTTGGCTTCTCTGATATGTAATCAGAAATTCCTCCTACCAAATGTACTGTAGGAGGGTCCTTTTTCTTCCTACCTAGATTCTTAATACACAATTCTTTGACTACCTTATTGTAGATTGGAATTTCTTTAATGGCTTGAAGCGAGGGAATCTTGACACAAATATTTTTCAATTCATTCAAAATGTCAAATTCTGGTCGGGTGGTAAGTTTCTCGATTACCAATCGGTCTGGATAAGGAGGGACCTTCGTAATTTGCAAAGGTTCATCTTGGGGAAGATTGGGTTCTTGATTATTCGAGATAATAAAATATTCCCATCTAGTGTCATTTGTGGGTTGTTTGGTGGTTTCTTCTTCTTCTTCTTCTTCCTGGATGACTACTGAAGGTCTTTGCCTCTCCAACACTTTTCCCGATCTTAGTCAAATTTCCTGTAATGGAATAGGAGTAATAACATATATCGGGAAGGCCTACATCTCAACATTGTGAAGAGGTTGAGGGGGATTATTATTGGTATTAGGCATTGGTTTTTCCAGTAATAGTGTTGGTCTTGGGGAGCTTGCATTTTGGTATTGTAGTGGTTGTTGTTGTGGGATAGGAGGTAATGGTGGTGGAAAAAAACCTGGCAGAAGTTGCAGAGTGTTTAGTGGGAATTGAGCATAAGGATGGTTGGACACAGGTATAGGTGGAGCTTGATGGTTTCCTTGGTTGTATCCTCCTCTCCATCCTTGAATCCAAGGGTTTTGGTACTGAGTAGACCTATTTTTCCAACCTGGTGAGTTCCACTATTGTTGTTGTTGATAATAGGGTGGAACTTGAGATTGGATATTTGGGTATGCGGGTTGGTTCCTAGGCTATCATGATCTCATAGGTGCATACGAAGACTCCCTGGGATATCCACACCTATAGATGGCTAATAAACCAGGATATGATGGACATTTTTCAGTCACATGGTCTTCTGTACAGAAGCCACAAACTAAAATGTTATCTAATGGGCATTCTCTTGAGGAATGCTTCCTCCTGCATCTTAGGAAATATATGCTCATTATTGCATTCTCCTCCTCCTATTTCTTTTCTATTTTTAGGGTGTCCAACTGGGAACCTATTATTCTTAAGATGTCTATATTGAATTTTAATAAAAGGTTCCCTATCTTTTCTTTCATGTTACCACCTGAGCTAATTGGTTTAAAGTTTCTATTGTAAGGGTATCGAACATTCTTTCCTGTTTTGGCTCTACTCTTTGAGTAATTTTTACACATTTCACATATTTCAGCAAATGGTTTATGAGAAATGTCACTTGATGCCATCAGGTTAAGCATCTCTAAATATTCTTTTGAAATTACCTTAAGGAAAATATCCCTAATTACATCCTCTGGGAGGTCATGGTATTTTGACTTCTGGGAGACATAACTAAATCTTTCCATATAATCTTCGAGGGTCTTGTCTTCTAATTGTTGGATTTTAAAGATGTCATTACGAGACTCTTTAGTCTTGTAGAAGTCTTGGTATTTCTTAAGAAAGATGTCTTTCATGGCTTCCCAAGACCTAATACTA
>SNQJ01S0040956.1:0-12571 GCA_010110895.2 Picea sitchensis
TTTTTTGGGTTGGGGATGTCTTTTCCCTACTTATACTATGAGGAATTTGCAAATCCAAACTCACACTTCTTATGTTTAAATTTCTACTTGATTTTGATAACATATCAATAAAACACCCTTCTAGTATATTCAACCATTTATCTAGGGCATTCGAATCTATTTGACCTTCAAATACAGGAATATCAAAACTCACTTGTACCTTGAAGGGGGTGGCACCTCCAAAGTGGTCGCTTGACGAAGATGCGTCGGTTGTTGGCAGTTGTCGAAGGATCTATGCAAATTTATCCCTCATCTCGTTCCTCTATCGCGTGAGGGATTCCTCAAGAAATAGTTTACTAGGATCTCCTGCTCCTTCGTCTCTCTTTTCTTCTGTCATTGGAGGTTTTCAGGGTCAGTGAGGATGGTCTTGCAAGTTCTCAATTACTTCGAGTTTTGACTCCTTATACCCTGACCTCGATGGGGACATGCACAGAGAAACAAATAAAGAGTAGACCTCTTTGATACCACTAATCCGGAGTTATAAATGGAACGAAATAATACAGATGTATCACAAAGAAACACACAGAGATACAATAAAACTTAACTTCTATTAATAAAGATAACATGTTGAAACTGTAAAATGCATAATGAAACAAACTTGTTCGAATGGTGGCAGTTTATCTATGAGAAGAGATGTGATGGCTATGCTCATTCGCAAGAAGATGAGTACAATGAGATTCCAAAGGAATTTCTATCATAAAACATAAACAAGAAAACCCTAAACATCCAAAACCCTAACCTCGAGAGATGAAACGCCAAAAGGTTTATGGGCCCTGATGGGGGTAGTTGATACGTCAGCTTCCCGAAGGCATAACTTTTTCATACGATCTGTGTTTGCGGCACTCAATACACTATTGGAAAGGTCTAGACGAGGAGTACACATTCTGCTTGGCCTAGAATCTTCATTTGTCTATATACTAGACATTTTTGAGCCAAAAAAACATCGTTTAGGGCCCCAAAATTTTGGGACTCGAAAAACTGTAAAAAACTACCAAAATGGAAAATTGTTCTTTGAGCCAATGGAATAGGTGGGTGGCCACTGATATCCACCTAGGTCATTATCACTTGTTGGTAAATGGATTAAAAGAGCCTAAAGGATCCAAGTGTAAAAATCCTTGCAAGAAGATGCAACGATGGAGTGCGGAATTTCCAGGTCCCTAAATAAAACCCCCTTCGAAAATCTATGTGTAAATTGGTGAGTTAGAGTGGTCGTCGATCCCAGAATGGGAGTCGATTTAAACCATCCAAGGAATAGATTTTAACCGTTAAAAATATTGTATGAATCAACAATTTACCGTAGCTGTCAGATCTACCGGCCGAGAGATTATAGTCATAGGCCTTCGTAAAAGCTCGGGAGGGGTTTTATTGTCCCAGGGCACTGGAGCACCGGACCCTGGAAGAATTTTAAGTCCAAATCCCTTTGGAAGTTCGTTATGATAGTATGCAGGGAGTAGGGTTCTATCCCCTGGCTCCATGCCTTTTTACATAAGTATGAGGAGAGAAAATGTGACGTCAACATGACGCGTTGTGCCAGTGTGTCATGGGATGACATGTGTCACCCTATGTTTGGCCAATGAGTCTAGTGGGACAAGGTTCTGTGGAAGTATTCCACTTTTCTTAACTTAGAAAATTTGTGGGTCAAGGATATTTTGTCATGTGTGAGGTGATGTTATCATGGTGTAAGGTGCCATCATGGAAACCAATGTGCAGGGGGGTGACATGTGTATCCTGATGATCAGTCGATGAGCCTAGGATGGGGTCTGGGTGGGCTAGTACCTTTGTTTCGGTATCCTTGTGACCTCTACCATTGGATCTGAGCGTAGGGAAATATTTGTCATTGGATTTACTTAATTAATCTCAGGAGTCATAATCTCTAGATCAACTTAACTAATTATTTCGTAATCAACGGACAACAAACCTCGAGGATTTTTAGTTTACATAGGATCGTTAAAGATTCGAGGTCCCAATGTTTGCGGTTACCTGGTGGTGACATGTGTCCTCCTTAGATTTCACACAAGGGGTAGATCTCCACTCTTGATCTATGTTTAGAAAATTCAATCGAATCTCGATCCACCAGGGTCACAGAGATGACACTTTTCACATCTAAGTCATAGAGAAATTAAAATGCGGTCCCATCGAGGGTCGATACCATTGGACAGAGGCCCCTGAATGCTAGTCGTTAGATCTACCTACTAAAATCTTAGTCGTATATCTTGTGGTAAAGGTCGAGATTCATGATCCTGAGATTAACTTAATTAATGATCTCATAATCAATGGGATTAACTTGGTTAAAAATCTCATAATATCGAGCATCGGGTGTTTTCGAAGTTTATACTAAGTTGGGGAAAGTATCGATATTTGATACCCAGTGGTGACCTGTCGCACGAAAAATGACCCATGTATCATGACATGGGAGGGCTACCTGTCACACAATGGTGGTTCCATGTGTCATTTCGATTAGACATATTCGGATAGAATTCCGTGGAGGAAATGAGTGCCATGTTTCATGCCAGGTGGCAGAAAATGGCGGGGCCACGCATCAAAATAGGTGGTCAGTTGTGGATAGCGTCGTGTGTCCTAGGTGTCAGCTCATCTCAGATCAGGCGCTTTGGGGCTATGCAAAACGTAGAGGGTCAATGTATCAAGATGACGTTAGACAATGTAACCAAACAAATGCTCGATGAATAGGTGTCAGGATCCTATTGGGTGAGCTCCGAGTATAGTTATGATGTCTATGCCATGTCATTCCACATGGGAGGTCCATGTGTCACGTGGTGATCATGCCACGTGTCAATCCAAATTTGGTTCTATGAGAAGTTGGTTCATGAT
This sequence comes from Picea sitchensis, assembly GCA_010110895.2. NCBI lineage: Eukaryota > Viridiplantae > Streptophyta > Pinopsida > Pinales > Pinaceae > Picea > Picea sitchensis. The sequence continues at coordinate 2,869 of SNQJ01S0040956.1, forward strand.
GAAAATGAGTGCCAAGTGTCATGAGGTGATGGTGACCATGTGTCGTGCCACAGTTAAGACAAGTGGCATTATGTGACAGGGTCATGTGTGTGAGGTGCTATCTAAGCACCAGATCAAGATTTTTGGGGCCATGTGAAATGTGAATGGTCGATGTCCCGAGGTCCCAATGGGTCGATGTACCGGTGCACATGTGTCAACACCTGGTTAAATCGATTCTTGGGAGAATGAGGGGAAAGTGTTGGGCCCGTGGAAGGAAAGGACCTGATAAGCCGAGGACCTAGTGGATTGGGTGGCAGGTGACATGACAGTTTCCACACCAATAGCCACATCCATGCTTGTGGGTGACGTGTTACATCACATTAGAGCCACATCGGATGAGACAAGTGACGTGGAGCCATGTGGGCGCCATGTGGAAATGAGTGACTTTGGTCAATGAAGGCCTAAGAAACTTTGAAAGGCCATAAATTTTGATCTAGAACAAAGATTTGGACAAATTTATAGTCGTTGGAAATCTCTCGATGAGTAGAAGACGATGGTAACATTGAAAATGGGTTTTGAAGTGGTTGAGGAAAAGTGAAATTTTAATACCTCGTCCCTTAAAAAGATACTTAGGGGGTTGGGTGTCTTACAACATGCATCGACCTCAAGGGTGTCAGTAATCAATAAAAAATACTCTAATGAGAGGGGTCCCTAGAATCTGAAGGGACAAAATATAGTAAGTGTTTGCTTTTAGTGGCATTGATAGGTTGACAGGCCTAGGGATATTCAACTAGAACTAGAAGCTGCAAAAGTCCCTAGGTATGACCCTTCGTCATGTATATAGGAACTGACCTTGAACATCAAGGGGGGCAATGAAATTAGAGACCAATGATGACTCTATCTATCCCATCTAGGGTTCATCATTATCAAGGGAAATGAGAACTAGGATAGTTCAACATTCTTGGAAAAAAATGTGTTGATATCAATAGGAATTAATACGTGAACCTTAAGGACAGAGGGTCCTTTGAAATTGACTAAGGATAAACCATATAATAGACTCTAATGGGGGATTATTTTGATCGTTAAGGACAGAGGGTCCTTTGAAATTGACTAAGGATAAACCATATAATAGACTCTAATGGGGGATTATTTTGATCATTTGAATGAGGTGGAAAATAAGGATGACATAAGACTTCCCTTGGGTGGATCATAAATGATGACTATGAATGGCGACAGTCAAAACTAATTGGACATAAGATGATATGATGTTAGGGGGACAATCAAATAAATAGAGTGTATGTCAAACTATGACTGAGTATAAGTGGATATAGATGGATAAATATTTGATGATTCCAACTCTGGGGATCACAGTGATGAATACTAGGATACGCAAGGTGTTGCAAGCAACTAGAATATTTGCAGGAATAGGTGACTCAATGCAGATGCTCCAACCAAGGGTGAATAGGGTTTTCACTAGGTTTGAAATAAATTACATCAAAAGAAATGGTATGAGTGTTAGTGTTTTCCCTGTAAAGAATGTACCTTTTACAATTACCAATAAATGAAAGAATGTAAAAAAATTGGAAATTTTTTACAAATAAGGAGATGGGTGCCCTGGTTATGTAATGAAGTGGCTCGGCCATGGGTAGTAAGAATAGCTAGAGTCAATTGGGAGGGAACCCCTTGGGTGGGTATTCATGGGGATGAATAAATGTTGAGTTGGAAAGCAGATGATCTACTATTCTTGGGGGAGATGAGAGGCCATCGATAATGTGGTAAATCATTTATCATGACAAATCATAAACAATGTGAACCACTAGAAATATGAGGTAATGGATCAGCATAATGATGAGAAAAGTATATGAGGCTCATTCTCTAAGATGTATATTATTCGAACTCCCATCCTATGGGAAAATCAACATGGGTGACAAGAGTGAAAGGGTGATAAAACAAAGGAAACCCATGAGGGTGGAGTGCTACCAGCCAAAAATGATTGAATGTATGTGGAATTGGGTGAAGTTTCCTCTCTATTTGGTGAAGAAACCCTAAAGGCGTATTCAAAGGGAATGACACTAGGAAATGCAATTATCTCATAGGGAGTATTGACATGCCAAATTGAAGAAGTATATACCTTGAGGGGTAGGTAAATGGGCCTTGTCGTGTGCAATGAGGAGACTAAAAGGACCTCCTATCAAATATGTGCACACATGCAACCAAATACCTAGTTTGCAAGTAATCATGATGGGAAATATAATGGTGAAAATGGCATAAAAAAAAAGGCTAATGAGCTCATGTACCTATTCGTTTGAACTTTGGCAGCAAAAAATGGCCCCAAGATGAGGGTTTTTGCACTCTCTAAAGGGGGCTAGGTTTCAATGAGTTCCCAGAAAAGGCACTTACTGAAGGAGGACAAGGAACAATGAGTTCCCACAAAAGGGAACTCCTCGAAGGAGGTTATGGAAAAATTAGTTCCCCAAAAAGGAACTCCTTAAAGGAGATCATGTCAACCTTATGGGGGGTAACTAAAGAGACCAAAGCCAAAGGGGCCTCATAACGTGAAGTGATGAAGCTATATTAGTGGGTCATTCTAGTTAGGCCATGTTTCTTGTAATCGGATAATGTCTAGGGGCACAAGACACAACAAGGTGTAATCATGGTTCCAACAAAGGGTACAATGTGGGTTGGCATTGTGTTGAGAGATAGGTCTTATGGGAGTAAGGTGGGAAGTGATATTGCCATATCATTATACAAGGATTGGGGGGGGAGTATTGTTTCCAAATACCTAGGATGATGGACCAAATGTATAAAAGTAGTCATTTTAAGGTCGGACATCCATAGAAGATGATATGAAATAAGATATTGGATCCACTAGGTTGCATAATATCCATGGGAGAGGTTTGGACCTTAAAATATTTGACAACAAATCGTATAGGGGAATGACCAATAACCATGGAATTTGATTCCACGTAATCTATATTAGTCACAAGAGATAATCCTATTTGAGAGGAAATGATGATGGTTCCAAGGGAGCCAGAATTAGAGGGTGCATCGATTGAGCAGTTGGGACCTTGCAAGTAATCGATAGGAAAACCTAGATGTTGGTTATCACTAAGACTAATGAAATAAGTCATGAACTCAAAGAATTATTCATCTTCTCGGAAGAACATGATTGAGAGCTCATGGTTTATTTTGGGATTGGGGGAAGAAATATGTGTGAATTCCCCAAAGGGTGAATGAATCTACCCAACCTCCAATCCATATTTGTGAGCAAGTGGTTCTAGAACCATAGGTTTGCATTGAATGGGAGTGGATGTTTCATGACTAGTGGTAGTTAATACATAGTGCATGGATTTGATGTGAGCAATAGAAGGTGAGATTAATTCATGAGAAGTATGTGAGGGGAGATCATAGTAGGATATTTGATCAATGGTGATGATGTGTCCTTCATGTGGGAATATCATGACTCAAGAGAGTGAAGACACCACAACATTCATCATACAGATGTAATCTTGTCTAAGGAGGATATTGTAATCCACTGATCCAGTCATGAAAATGACATTGATCAAAACAGTCTTACCACCTAAATCAATGGGGATATTAGGTAATATCCCTAAGATGGGACATAGTCTACCATCAAAGGCTCTTAACTTAGTAATTGATGGAACAAGAGTGGGAAAGCCTAGTGTGTTTCCAAGTTGAGGAGGAAATGGTACATGAAGGCCCCATCATCTATAACACATAAATGAACCATGAATTTATTAACAATGGCTTGTATTTGAAATGAGGTAGAATATGGGAGTTGTGCTTGGATATGTTGGTCCCAACCAAGGGTGATGGATAGTTAAAATTGTGGGTAAGAAATTCCATTTTCCTTAAAAGGAAAAGGTCTAGTGATCATTGTGGTACTAGAGGTGGAAGAGGTGCCCCCAAGTCTACATGATTTGGTTTGTAGATGAATATCCACTAATTTCTTGTAGATATTTTGGAATGCAAGGTATTCAGGTTGATCTCTCCTTAGAGGCTCGTATTTTCTTGAGGATTGCACAGAGCTATCGATTTCCCATTAGGTAGTGACAACTTCTTGTTGTAGGAAAGGATTGTGTAAGACTATTGGTTGTGGTGGTTGAAGGAATTTTTTGGGGGGAAGTGTTTCCCCCTATGCGGTGGTAGTACCTTTATTGGACATGGATTCCTTCATCTATTTAAATTCCACAATTTGGGGGAAGAGGTGAGTATAGTAACCATACTCGCCACATAAAACACAAGGAAAGTTGGTCTGAAGATTATGGTTCTTCCCTTATTTATGTTGGTTGTTGTTGTTGCCAATATTTTGGTTCTAATTATGAGCATTGTTATTTACCCTAACATTATTGTTCTAGATTATGGGATTTCCCCCATGTCCTTGGTTTCCTTTTTGCTTGTTCTTTCCTTTTTGTTTTTCGTTATTTTGTTGGTTCACAGAATTAAACAAGTTCAGTTGTTAAAATGGTTGAACATGCTGAGTTGGTGAAGGTTGAATGAAATTTACATTGGCATGATGTTGAACAGGTGGTGGTGTAGCGCTAGCTTGTGGGGGTCCAAGGAATAGATAGTATGGGTTATTATGTGTGTTATTCTCGTACTAGTTGTATGGGGTATATGTCCTTCCACTATGTTTTTTACTATTGTAGGATGGCCCATTGATCCGGAGCTCGGGGGCTAAGATATGGATGGATTGAATTTTGAGAGAGGAGGAGCTTAGACATGACAATATTGCATGAAAAGAATCAAAAGCATGTAAATGAATTACTTAGGAAGTGAGGCTCAAAGAGGAGCCTCACCTCTAAAACTAATTACTAGTAAATCAGTTAGAGATAATTAATCTCATAATGAACAATAGAAAATATGAGAGAATCCAAAATGAGTAACTTGATATTATGAGAAGGCTTGTTAGGCCTTTATATAGCATTACAAAATGGTCCATTGGACAAAGTAAAAAAGAGCTCATTAAATGAGTCTCTCTTATTAGTATAATAGATCTAACTACCCACCTAACTAAGTAGTGGAAAATAAAAACGAATACAATAATGGAAAGAGTTCATTAAATGAGTCTATATTATTATAATAATAGATCTAACTACCCAACTAACTAAGTAGTGGAAAATAAAACCCAATAAAATAATGGAGAGGTGGGACTCTCTTTGACCCATATGGGAAACTTGTTAGCCCAATTAATTAATGAAGAGGTAGGCATCTCCTTGATCCACATGGAAAATCTATTAGCTTTATAGCTTTATGAATTTTGCATCCAAATTTAGACCATATACCCCCTAAAATTCGGATCATTCTTCCCCCCTTAGAAAATGATGGTCCCCATCATTTCACCCATGCTAAAAAAAGAAACCCCATTATCGTACCATTATGATTACAATGTGAAAATACCGAATGAAGAGAATGATTTTGTGTGGTTAACCCATAACCATGGGTTTGTGGTTGACCCATAACCTAGTTGACAATGACATTGTACATGGGTAGAAAAATAAAATAAAAATTAATAAAATCCCAAAATTTAAAAAATAATATGGAAAAATCGTGACTTTGGGGGCTGTCAATATCCTTCTGCAAATCTATTCATAACTTCTGCTACAGGATATGAAATCCAATTCCGTCGAAGACCCATTTGAGGTACTGAAGAAATTTTTCAATCGGTATATGGAACTTGTTCTGAGGTGGAACATGGAGTGAGAAAAACAAGGCCGAATTTGAAGGGTGTGCAACCACACTGGTTACAGACATGTGCTACTTCAAACAAATATATCTCGTAAACCAGACAACGAAATTAAATTCCAATAAATACCCATTTGAGATATTGAAGAGATATTTCCACACATATGTGGAACTCCTCTTCTTTTTTTTTAGCAGAGAGAAAAATACCTTTGATTATGGTGGTACACGCTACCTCCTTGGATCAAATACATGCTGAGATTCAATCGACGATATCTCTCAAACCAGGAAGCCAAATGAGATTCTGAGAAATACTCATTTTATATATTGAAGAGATATTTCCAGCCATATGTGGAAATCCTTCTATATTTTCCTAAGCAGGGAGAAAAGTATCGTTGAATATGGTGGTATGTGTGGCCTCCTTGGGTCAAATACATGTTTAGATTCAATCAATGATATATCTCAAACCAGGAAGCCAAATGAGATTCTGTGAAATAATTATTTGAGCTATTGAAGAGATATTTCTAGCCATATATGGAAATCCTTCTGTAGTTTCTTGACCAAGGAGAAAAATATCGTTGAATATGGTGGTACTTGCGACCTCCTTTGGTCAAATACATGTTGAGATTCAATCGATGATATCACTTAGACCAGGAAGCCAAATGAGATTCCATGAAATGCCCACTTGAGATATTGAAGATATATTTCCAATGAGATATGGTAGAGCCTCTGAAATTTTGTGTAGAGGTTGCAACACATCTTTGAAGTTGGTTGAGTGTAGAGGGCCACAAAGGATGTCAAGGGTTTGTAGAGCAGCATGGGTTGTTGTAGAGGTTGTGGAACCTCCATGGGCAGCATGGACACCCTGCAAATTTGTTGAAAATTTTTCATACCAATGGATGTAGTGGATCCATGTATGGATGTAGTGGATCCATGTATGGATGTAGTGAATCCATGTATGGTTCTCCTTGTAATGGTGAACAAATATCTGAGGGTAAAAAGATCCTGTAGTTCCTTTGGACCAACTATGATGCTTACATTATATGGCCTGACAAATGGATTATGATAGTACCAAAAGGAGGTTGGTGATTGTTGCCAATGTTTGAACCCACAACATTCTTCAAACCCTTGTTATGATGGAAAGTGTACCCGCTCTGATACCACTGATCCAGGTATCAGGGGCTGAGATCTGGATGGCTTGAATGCTGAGAGAGTAGGAGCTTAGACATGACAATAATGCATGAAAAGAAGAAAAAACATGTAAATGAAGTACTCGGGAGGTGAGGCTCAAAGAGGAGCATCATCTCTAAAACTAATTACTAGTAAATCACTCAGAGCTAATTAGTCTCACAATGAACAATAGAAAATATGAGAGAAGCCAAAATGAGTAACTTGATATTATGAGAAGGCTTGTTAGGCCTTTATATAGAATTAAAAAATGGTTCATTGGACAAAGGAAAAAAGAGCTCATTAAATGAGTCTCTATTATTAGTATAATAGATCTAACTACCCACCTAACTAAGTAGTAGAAAATAAAACCCGATACAATAATGGAAAGAGATAATTAAATGAGTCTTTATTATTATAATAATAGATCTAACTACCAAGCTAACTAAGTAGTCGAAAATAAAACCCAATAAAATAATGGAGAGGTGGAAATCTCTTTGACCCATATGGGCAACCTATTAGCCCAATTAATTAATGAGGAGGTGGGCATCTCCTTGATCCACATGGAAAATCTATTAGCTTTATAGCTTTATGACTTTTGCATCTAAATTTAGACCATGTCCCCCCTAAAATTCGGATCACCCATGCATGTGTGGGGTCATATGTATGCCTAAGGGGGCTCATGATAGTCCTCATATGTGATGGGGTATAAGCACTCTGCATTTCAAAAGGAGGGGTGGGTGACGTACTACCGGATGCGTATGATGTTCAAATAGTATTTTGATATGTGGGGGCTCCTTCATAATGGTTGGTGCCATACGAGGGTGGGGTCTGTAAGGATGATTGAAGTGAGTCATGGACCCAATCAACCCAACCGTGGAATGTGATGCCCTTATTTTTTCTTGGTCAAATGGTTGAGGACAAGGGGAATTAGGGAGGACATTGTAAAGGTACCCAGACTTAGCATATATCAAGTCAAAGTGTTGGTATTTGAGGATGGCCTCGTCATAAATCTAAAGCATGGTTGTTTCCATGTCTTTGGAAATCAGAGGAAAAAGGGATTTTAAGAACCAATCCAAGAGGATCTTGTCCTTAACCTCAACTTTTCATAAACTGCATTACAAGTTCCACTCGTGGATATGATCCATGACATGTGTGGAAGTGATTTTCCAAAAATTGGTAAGAATTTCTAGGCTTTTGTTGTGAAAAAAGGGCAATTGGGAAAAGGTCAAGAATGCATTTGTGAGAGATGCAAAGTTAGCCTGTGATCCTATTGTTTCATTTATGTACCATTTGGTCGATGACCAAGTTAGATTTATTTGGAACAATCGTAACCAGACATAGTCATCTATGATACTATTTGACGAGAACCATAGATGAAACCCCGTGATATGGTTAGTTGGGTCTTCACCCAACTTTCCCTTGAATTTTGGAATATCGTAAGGTATATTAGTGGGCATGGGTGGCCAATATGGATCATGGAAGATGGGATCATTTGTGAGATTCATCAAATCTGGAAGATTCTGTGAAAACATGTATGGAAAAAATTTGTTGGACACACCTACCACACTTAGAGGGGGGGTGAATGAGTGTGGAACTCTTTTTCCCAAAACTTCCCTCTTACACAAAAACTCCTTAGTTAACATTTAACATTTTCTCATTACCCATTGTTGTCATTTATAACCAGTTAGATGTGAACATATATCAGAAATATATCATCAACAAGTCATCACCACAAGGAACACAAGATGTATGTACAATTTTTCTTTTTATTATGGACAACAATCCAGGGGGTTTTCAGCAACACCTGAATAGAGTGCAACTCTACAAGAGAACCATCTCTATATGCAAGAATCATCTTACATTCTCAGCATCAACTGAGATGAGGAAACAATCCTCAACAAATATCAATCTGTCAATAGGTACGTGACATGTCAGTAGTGCAGCCCGCGTATGCATGTGGTCGGTGTACACAACAACCTACGTATACCTTCTAAGCTTCCTGAGGTTTGTCCTTCAAGACCAACTCAGATCCTTTGCAACCAATTTATCTTTGTTTTCTGTGTCTTACTGTCCAATCTAACCACCAGCCAGTCATAGCACATCCAATCTCTCCAATATCTTACTTATGCTCCACAACCAATCAATATGAATGATATCTCAATCATGAATAAACAACTAGTATACCATAGCAATCATGTCACCATTGAATCACAAGAGTACTGCTCACTCCATCAACCAGTAAGCTATATCACAACAGCCATACCAAGAATTCCCTAAGCATTCACAACACAAAAAACAATACTATCCATCAAGACAATAATGCAACCATACCAATGTCTCAGTTATAGATCTGAGCCCATAGAATGCAGATCTGGAACCTACCACAGTCTTCAATAGCCAGTCATCAGCTCAAACACAATTCTTTGTGATTTTGTCCATTGTCACGCCCTGTCCTCATACAACCCGCATATATACGTGCCCTGGCCCATTACAGCCCGCGTACACCTCAAAAACTAGGGTTTTTGAAGCTCTGAGACTTTTGTCATCAAGATCTCTGACATTGTTGAAACTTTGATGCATCCATGAGGTCCTCCTCACGCTGTCTTTCTCAAAATAGATCTTCAATCATGCTCAAAAGATCCATACCAAAGATTCTCTCACAAGAAGCTCTCCATTGATCCACACAAAGGATATTTTGCAAGAGTCCATAGATATCGTATTTATACTTTCATCCTCTAGTTCACTTAACCCATTTCTAGGTTAATTAACCCATTTCTAGGTCACTTAACCTATTTTCCTTATTTTAGGGTTAACCACTTTCCATAAATAGAAAGTTCTCCAATACTTTATC
>SNQJ01S0040956.1:16760-64292 GCA_010110895.2 Picea sitchensis
AATACCTACAATATATTGACTTTATTTTTCACAAATTAAAAAACCCCATTTATGAATGAACGTGATAATATATTGGTCAACGAGGTGAAGCCCATGTGGTATATTCCATCCTCTCATTGCCTCAATCTTCTCAAGATCCACTACTATCCCCTCCTCTTAGATAATGTGTCCCAAATAGTGGATTTCCCTCTTATAAAAAGTTCACTTGCTCAACTTGGAATACAGTTAGTGCTCTCGCAACACTTGTAGCACTAACCTCAAATGATTCTCATGATCTTCCTTTTTCCTGGAGTATATGATTATGTCATTAAAGAAAACAATAAAACAAAATTCCAGATAATCTCCAATAACTCCATTCATTAGGCACATAAAGACAATTGGTGCATTTCAAAACCAAAATGGCACCACTACAAAATCATAATGGCCATACCTTGTTATGAAGCTTGTCTTACTTTTGTCTTCTTCCTTGATTCTTGCCTGAAGGTAGCTTGACCTCAAGTCAATCTTGGAAAAAATCATTGTTCCTTTTAGCTTGTCAAAATGATCATTGATCCTTGGCAAAGGATATTTGTTCTTTATGGTCACTTTATTTAGCTGTCTAGAATCAAAGAACACCCTTAAGGTTCCATCCTTTTTCTTCACAAAGAGCACTAAGGAACCCCAAGTTGAGGAACTTGGGCATATGTACCCCTTTTTCAAAATTTCTTCAAGTTGTGTATGCAAGTCATTTAGCTCTAGTGTGCTCATTGTATAGGGATTCTTGGACATTGGGGTAGCTCCAGGCACCAACTCAATGGATCAGTCAATGTATATTTTTGGTGGCAACCCTAGCAATTCCCAAACACATCCTTATACTCTTTTAAAATTGGATGGTCTTCAATACTGTGTACTTTATCCTTGGCTTCCTCTTCCATATGGGCTGCAAAAATATGGCACCCTTTCCTGAAACTCTTTTTCAACTACAAGGATGAAATTTCTCTAATGGATATAGACCTTAAATCCCTTGAAATTTCCTTTGTTGTCCTTCCAAGATAAGTGATTGCCTTGTGGTAGCAATCTAGAATAGCATAATGTTTTTCCAACCAATCCATACCAATCAAGCAATCATATAATGAACCATAAGGTGTGATGTTCAAATCTACCTTTATGTTGACTCCATTCATGTCCATTGTACAATCCTTAACCAACTCATTGATCCTTCTCTTGGATCCAATAGCTAACTAGACCAACCAAGATTTTCCATGCTTGGTTATTTTCAAATGAAACCTCTCAATAATATTAGGATCTATGTAGCTATGACTAGATACATATTCTATTAAAATAGCTATGTGGTGGTTATTGGTCTTACCTTCTACCTCACTCGTGTGATATTTATGCTCTACTTGCATGTTGTTCAAGGTTGCATAAATCCTTGGCATGATTCTTCCCATGTCTTCCACTATATCAACTTCTTGAATGTTATGTACAATCCTCATCATATCTCCCTTGTGAGGACAATCTTTATACATTTGGTCTCCCTCACATCCCCAACATTTTATGGGATAATGTTTTGGCCTTTTCTTCAAATACTTTGTCATTCTGCATTCATGTTGTGTTGATTTTCCTTGTTGGTGTCCTTGAGGACTATTTCTAACAAATGGTGGCTTATACCCTTTTCTTTATTTGCTCCATTTTTCATTTCTTCTTGTCATCCCGGGCCTTTTGGAAAGCTATCTTTCCTTTGTTCTTCTCATAAAGATATTTTTTGTTCCTTATAGTTTCCTGAAAGTATTAGGTTCATCAAATTCTATTTCATCTTTGTAGGAAGAAGGCAACTGACTCCGAAATATTTGGATTTTAACCTTCTCATCCTTTATGAAACCAGCATGCCTCAAAATATACAAAAATATATTTTCATACTCTTCCATAATCATGTTTCTGAGATTGAGTTCAAAACACTCTTGAATATTCTTGTCATAATAATGCTCTAACAAGTGTTGTTGTTGGAAATACATTTTTAATTGCTTCTATGAGACTCTCTTCTCATCCAGATGCTTGAGCTAGTCCCACCACATGGAATCTTTCCCTTGAAGATGGTAGATGGAAATTTTTGCTTCAAGGTTGGATGAGTAATTGTCCAATTGGAGGCTTAATCATTCTCAAAAATCATGTTTCGTCATCTTCACCTTTCTTATTATCACCATCAAATGTAGGAGGATTAATCTCTCCTAGAAGATCATCTAAATCGGGCTTCCTCCTCTGATGTCTAATAGGGGATAAACTTGGACAACTCTTTGAATCTAATAATGCATTGGCTCTTCTATTTCAATGTCTACGTGAATCATAATTCCTACTAGCACACCTTGAGTGTCTAGATCCCCTATGATCATTCCTCCTCTCATGATGTCTATGCTTTGTTGCATGTCCTAAAATGGATGCATGTCTTGTGCTGGAATATTTATTAATTTAACTCTGCAAATTGTTCAAACTATATAGAATATGAGTGTTGATTTCATTCTTATCCTCCTGATCCATTATCAACCTTTCATTATCTAGTATATATCTCTGCACTTCCCTCTACAAGCTTTTCATTATTTGAACCAACTCTATTGGTTCCACCCTTATTCTATGTCCATTAGACTTTGTTTCTTCACTACCGAGGATGATATTCAAACCTATGACTTATTCCTCATGACTATAAACCCCCTTTTCAACCTCCATATCTTAGTTCCTCATTTTGAACTGCATATGTTCTATGTGTACCACTAATTCTACAAATCTTGTTTCACTAGTACAATTAATCTCAGAGGCCAACTTCTACCACTTGTAGAAGAAAATATATCAAGAACCAGAAAATATTTATATCAAGCACAGATAGGGTTCTTGATTATGAGTACATAGAAACTTTCATATTGGAAATCTAATACTCCTAGAAAATTTTACATCGTTCTGGAATTGTTGACTTTGTCCTTTTAGAATTTTCTCTAGACTAATAATTTTTAGCCAACTGACTACCTCCCAAACGAAGAAAAATTGGGTAATATTCACTAAGACATACTTGTATGGATTAATCAGGAGGTAAAATGTAGAGTAAATAAAAAAATTCTAGTTTTGTAATCTAGGGTCCCTTTTCATCCTCTAGAAATCCCAGAAATCCCCAAAAAGTGACCTAGAATAGTGAATTTTGGCATGTTTCTACATCCCCATTACAAACCCCTTGGAATCTAGCCAAAATATCCATTGAATTTCATCAAATCTAGTCTCCTAACTCACTGTCTAAATCTCATCAATAACAGGGCCTCTGTCAGAGAGTGCTACCATTTCTTCAAAAACCCCTAATTTGTCATTTCTAGAAATCTTGGGCTGAATTGGCCCATGGTCCTCGCTGGCACTTTTATAGTCTTTGACACTACAGACCTAACCCCAAAATTTCACATGAATCTAAGGTTTTCTACTCATGTTATGGCCAAAACACATTTTTGGCTACAAACTTCTTTTTTAATATAAAATAATCCATATTGCTAATGTGACACTTGTGTCCACTTGTCACCCTTATATGCATCCATGTCATCATCCTTACCACCCTAGACATGCCATGTCATCCCTCCAAGCTCTCTCTTATCTCTCCTCTTTCGCTTTCCTTTTCCTTTATTTTCCTTGGTCCCCTTGTATTAGGCACCCTCCAGACCATCGTTGGGATAAGGGGTACCACCTCCTCTAAAATCCTCCACCTAGAACCTCTACATTGGTTGCAGCGATGGGAAGTTTCTACCTCCAACACCCCCTGCTAGCACACATTTTCCATGTTGTCGATCGTATATTAACGGTGGAGGTTGATTATGTGCCATTAACATATGCTTGAATTATTTTTTCTCATCGGGCCATAACTGCTTACTAAGTCAGTTTTTTCTCGGGGTTACATGTCCCTAGCAAGTATATTATGGGTCTAAAATAACCCCATGAAAACCACCCTCACTTGATCCCATCATTGCCTTTGTGGTCATGGCACCCAAACATTGTGGTTTTGCCACCACACACCCTAGCTAGTGCCCACATGGCATAGGATGACACTACCACCGTGTCACTCGACACGTGGACTCCACATCACCACCACCATGTCACTTGACATGTGGCCTCCACATCACCAAGGAACCCCAAATTCCCAAAATTTTCAACATTAATTTTTTTTTCAATAATGCCTACATTCAAAATTTGACACATGGGAAATCATGAAACTATCGAATTTGGCTTCCTTAGGCCAAATTCAACCCTGTAAATGACCAATTGATACCATACTCAACCCTATGACAATTTCTTATCACAATTCGACCTAGATTGCTTAGGATTTTGGGGGATTTTTTCTTTCAAAATTTTCAAGTTTCCCTATGGCTAACTTTGTAATTCTTAAATTCAACCTATTATGGACCTATAATCATTCAGATAGATGTTAAAATTGGGGGTTTAAACTGTTGATCTCTAATTTCCTCAATTTTTTTATATTTTCCCCAAATTCACAGGGGAATGTTTTACAAACAATTTGCAGGCAAATGTACATGTACTTTTCCATACTTTTGATTCTTGGCCCACGTAGGATCATTGTTGAAACCAAGGCTCTAATACCAATATGTAACATGCCCATACTCACCTTTGAGCCACATTACTTTAGTTTTGACTCTATGCATATTATACTTTAAAATTTCTTTCAACCTGTCTCATATTTCCATAAATTAACAACTCTAATACCTTTAATTGCCATTACAACCTTCCTAAAGTCCCATATAACTATATGTTATACTATGATACCACAATGCAACAGACTCAGACCCTCAATCTATTCTGATTCCACCATTTCACATCTTAGTCACCTTATCGGGTATAATTCCTTCACTGAGGTACCCTTGGTACCATTATTCTACCCTATCATGAATGCATAATGCATACTACCATGATATGCAACATATAACATAACAAGAACAACAAAATAAACATGCATAAACACATAAACCATAACAATGAATGCATAATGCATACTACCATGATATGAAACATATAACATAACAATAAAAACAATATAAACATGCATAAACACGTATAAACCATAACAACATATGTACTAATCCGAAAAATCCTTAGATACCAATCTTAATCTTTAAAAACCATATTAGCATCTAACTTGATTCAGAATAATTCTTGATCATATTGAGGTGATTTACAGAACACATGATTATGTGCTACTTATCCAAAATCTCAGAAAATGATGAATAACTTGAAGAATAATGAGATAACACAACAGAAAATAAAAGAACTCAATTATACAATATTGATGACAGAGTTTACTACATCTTTGAGTTCCCTTTTAAACAGTGAGACTGCTTTTCATAATCTCAAAATGTCAAATTACAATACAAAATGGACAAGTACAAAGCCAAATTTGAAGTCACTCTTCAATTCTGCTACTCAAACTCAAAATAGAGTATATCATTGAATTCCTTGCGAAATTCTGAGAAAAATGAGTATAAACTCAACCATATTCTAAACTGGTTGAATTTTACCCTCTTTACATGCCAAACGATGGACTATGGCACTCATTAATGGAAATATAGACTAATACTTTCATATATAGTGTATTAGCACAAAAATAACATCACCATCGTACTCCTCTCGAGAAAACGAGAAAAATGAGTATAAACATGTCTATGTTTGGAGATAGTGCTCCTCAGCATGCAAATCAAGACAACACCATGACTAAGCTTCTCTTAGCATGAAAATCAATGCTTTGTATTGTACCCTTGTACTTTGTATGTACCTATCTTGAGATCCATGTCGACCTCAAAATGTTTACTCATATATATAGGCCTAGATCGGCCTAACTATGGCCCCAAATTCGTGCTATATACCTGGGATGATTTGTTTTAACGTAAATATAATATTTAATGTTAGTTATAACAAGCCAACCATATGGCACATTGGTAGGAGCATCTAGTTAAGGCACTAGAATATTGCAAGAATATTCCCCTCGAGGTCGTGGGTTCGATTCTCATTCGACCCAACCAATTTTATTCTCCCTTAGTCATTATTGGCCAATCGGAGAGTGCCACATGGCACTCTCTGGCTATTCCACCTATTGCCTACATTAGCACCACGTCATTTTCCCAATAATTTCTATGTTAGGGTACATATGTTGACTGTACTTTCCACCTATCACCTGCCACATCATCATATGGATGCCACATCGTCTATATAGATGACACGTGGCACTTGTTTTTGTCCACATGGGTGCCTAAAAATGCCAAAAATGAGTGACATGTGGCATCCTCTCATACTTCCACATCATCCTATTGATGGCATCCTGACGGTTGTACAGATGACACGTAGTAGCCTATGGGTCTTCCACATGGCACCTCCTGTTTGACTTTTTCCCTATTTTGACCAAATTTTGGCCGACTACAACTTTTGCATACTAGCTATATTTGAGGGGATTTTTTTTCCGTTGGAAAGATATCATTGAGCTCTATGCAATGAAGTTATTTTCGAGAACATTTGAGATGATCAAATTTTGAGCATTTCTATATCCCCCTGAACCTATGTAAGCATTATGGATCTTCCTTGACCTCTGTGAGCATTCTACATCCTCCTGTATCACACCTTCCCACTAAAGAACTTTTGGTCCTCCAAAAGTATGAATATTTCAACAACTTAGTGATGATAACTCTTACTCACTCTTCAACCTTACTAAAATGTTCTTATTCAGTAAATTAGTGATGATGAAGCTTCTTCACTCTTCCACCTTGTTGAATATTTTGGGACTAAATCTTCATCTTGGATCTTGGATCTTGGATCTTAGATCTTGGATACTAGATCAATGTACTTTTGTCTGCTTCTTTGGAATATGGCTCTGACTCTAGATCTTTGTAAACTGATGCTAATTAAATATAGCTTTATTTTTGGCTCATAGATTCCTTCATAACAAAAGTTTACTAAGTGAATCTCTGCAATATCTGAAACTTGTACTCAACATCCACTCCCATCCCATTCTATGATGAAGATAGTCTATCTCGGAAATCATGAAACCAAGTCGAATGTTGATTTATGCCTTACCCATCTGGACTCATTGTTCTTGTATTATTGATGTATCTATAGGAGTCTCTGAATTAATTCCATGTTCATTTCTTCTCTCCTGCCATGAAAGAAACTCTAAACATATTCTTTGTATACATTTGTATTGTTTGACCTGCTTTTGCTCAAGGTATACATCTACATCAACATGACATAATATCTTGGAGATGTTTATAGCATACATCTTTAGAAGTATATACCTCTTATTTCTACCAGCTCTAGGAAGATTTACATTATTATGATGTTGTTCCCGCTCTCAATCTACATGTTCCAATCGCATGCATCCTTTGTTCCTTCGCCTTCGGTGCTTTAGAATAAGAATGTTAACTTAGAAAATTCGATCTATATGCAGTTATTTAGTTAATAATAAAACAATTACAATTATATTCATTGTTGTCGAAAGGCTTAGAAATCTCTATAAGATCCCTCTCACTCTTATAAATTTTCAAAGAGTGGCTATATAGAAATCCCCATAATACTTCTCTCACTCTCGAATAAAGTGGCTATATAGAAACCTTACAAGACACCTCTCACGTTTAACAATGTACAAGGTGGCTATATAGAAATATTACAAGACTCCTCTCACTCATAACATTCTCTAATGAGTGTCTAACAAGCCTTCTAATACAAAAATATAAATAGACTTAGAAAAGGCACTTACATATGCATGTTATCTTGCAAATTTACAAATATACATATTTACAATGAAATATTTTCTGATAGATGGTTTTCTTCATGGACTCATTATTCCCTTAGTACTGGAGGGAGTCTCACATCTTCCTATCTCTGACAATACCTATCAGGGATGATTTTAAGAATGGAAATTTATTTTAAAATGTAGAAACCTTGGCGATTCTTACTAATCCTTCATATGCCAACTAAAAATGTTTGGCGATATTTTTGTAAAAATATTCAAATTTCTAAGGATTTTATATAGTTTTTATAAAATTTTGGCAATTTTTAGGGTAAAATAATTTTATGCTATATAATTTGGGTGAATCATTTCTAAAATAGTGAATCTCATTTTTGGAAAAACCATGGAAAATTAGCCCGTGAGTGAAATTTAGCCCCTAAAATCATCCCTGATACCTATGACGCTGATGTTGAATCTGACATTGAATCTGATGTTGAATCTAAGAAACCATTAGACCTAAATATAGGTCTTCCTAGTAACCTATATAACCTCTCCTTCCGAACATCGAGCACTATTGTGGTGTCTTGAGTAGCTTCCCTTGAATACAGAAGTACATGTCCATCCTAGAACATGATTGCATATCCTTCATATTCAAAAGTTGCAACTGAGAGTAGGTTTACTTTCAAATTTGGAACATATAACATATGTTTTATTCCCAAAAATCCTCCCGACTCGAGCTGAAATATTACATATCCAAACCCTCTTATTGTTTGTCTGTTGTTAGTTCCAGATCCTACATAGAAATCTATGTCGATCTCTCAGAAAGTTAGGAAAATTTATCTCATCCCTATCATGTGGTGTGATGAGTCATTTTCCACGAACCATACCTCGATGCCTTCATATGTCACACTATTAAGACCGGCCATTAAGAAGTATGTTTTCTCGAATATTTCAACAAGACTATTAACTTCACTTGGGGTTGTTGCATGTCTTATTGCAAGTGCCCTTACATATTTCTAGTTCTGCTTCGGACATAAGTGTGGATAAAGCATCCAACACTTCTCTATTTGATGTCCACTCTTACCACAATCAGAGTAGAGTATCATGTTCCCATCTTGGAACCATGATGCCTTCTTGTTATTCCCCCTTTTCCTTTCTCTTGAGAAATGACTTTTTCCTTTTCCCTTATTCTTGGATGGATTTTCTTGCATAGATTGTCTTCTTCGACATTTCACCATACTATGGTTACTAGTTCCACAAGAAGCACATGGATACATAGACCAAAAATTTATGTCAATATTACCAGTGGAAAATGTCTTCATTCCCTCTTCAGAATGCAAATCGCTTCCTAGAGATGTCTTACATATGTTACCTTTCCCTAGGCTGGAAGGTAAGACTAATTTCTTATGAAGGACTCTTCATTTGAATTTCTCCTTACTTCAGTTGTCCTTGATAATTCTCCATCTTGACGGGGAGAAGAAGAATATGAGGAATGATGTTTCTCAATCATGCCTTTCTAAGGATCTAGTTTCTCCTGCGTTAGAGAATTTTCATTCTCTACTTGCCCAGCTTCATGGAATGGTGCCAACCCCTGATCCTTCGTCTGTAAATTCTTTCCAACTCATGAAAAATACTTATATGGAATTCCTCATGACATATCAATCGATCTTGAAGCTTTCGCTTCTCCTTCTCAAGAGATTGTAGTTGCATCTTGAATTCAAAATTCTCCTTCTGAATTTTTCGGTTAATGTCCTTCTTTAGTCTTAAATTCACGAGAGATTTACTCATGTTGTATTCTACAACAAAATATCTATAATGAGAGCCTTCAAAAACTTCACCAACTTGAGTCTTGAACCTTGTCACATCAACTTGCAAATACACGTAAAAACTAGCTTTGATACCACTTGATCCGAAAATCCTTAAATACCAATCTTAATCTTTAAAAACCCATATTAGCATCTAACTTGATTCATAATAGTTCTTGATCATATTGAGGTGATTTGAAGAACACATGATGATGTGTGACTTATCCAAAACATCATAAAATGATGAATGACTTGAAGAATAATGAGATAACACGGCAAAAAACAAAAGAACTCAATTATACAATATTGATGACAGAGTTTACTACATCTCTGAGTTCCCTTTTAAACAGTGAGACTGATTTTCATAATCTCAAAAAGTCAAATTATAATGCGAAATGGACTTACAAATCCAAATTTGAAGTCACTCTTCAATTATGTTGTTCAAACTCAAAAATAGAGTATACCATTGAATTCCTTGCAACATTCTGAGAAAAATGAGTATAAACTTGACCATATTCTGAATTGGCTCAATTTTACCCTCTTTACATGCCAAACGATGCACTATGGTGCTTATTATTGGCAATATGGACTAGTACTTTCATAGACATCGTCTTAGAACAAAAATAACATCACCATCGTACTCCTCTCAAGAAAACGAGAAAAATGAGTATAAACATACCTATGTTTGGAGATAGTGCTCCTCGACATGTAAATCAAGATAACACCATGACTAGGATTCTCTTGGAATGAAAATTTATGCTTTGTACTATACCCTCATACTTTTTTTGTACCTATCTTGGGATCCATATTGACCTCAAAATGTGTGCTTGTATATATAGGCCTAGGTCGACCTAACTATGGCTTGAAATCCATGTTATATACCTGGGTTGATTTGTTTTAATATAAATATAATATTTAATGTTAGTTATAACAAGCCAACCATATGGTGAATTTGTAGGAGCATCTAGTTAAGGAATTGGAATATTCCAAGTTAAGGCATCTAGTTAAAGCATTGGAATATTCCCTTGGAGGTCATGGATTTGATTCCCATTCGACCCAACCAATTTTATTCTCCCTTAGCCATTATTGGCCAATCGGAGAGTATCATGTGGCACTCTCTGGTTGGTCCATATGTTTCCTACATCGGCACCACATCATCTACCCAATCATTTCCACATCAGTGTAAATATGTTGAATGTACTTGTTACCTACCACATCATCATATGGATTATGCGTCATCTATATGGATGACACGTGGCACTTTTTTATTGGTCCACATTTGTGACTGAAAATACCAAAAATGAGTGACACATGGTAGCCTCTCATGTTGCTACATCAGCTTACTGATATCATGCCGACAGTTGTACATATGACACGTGGCAGCATGTGGACCTATCACATGGCACCCCCTGTTTGATTTTTCCTTGGTTTGACCAAACTTTGACCGGCTATAACTTTTGCATACCAACTTTGTTTGAGGTGATTTTTGAGTTGTTGGAAAGCTATTGCAAAGATATATGTAAAGAATTCCTTTTCAAGAACATTTTAGACGATCAAATTTTGAGCATTTATGGATCTGCCTAGACCTCTGTGAGCGCTTTGGATCTTCCTGGACCTCTATGAGCATTATGGATCCTCCTTGATCATCTACACAAGATAAAACATAGCATAATCATACAAAACCATAATCATAATAATTATCTTATGTAAATGGCACAAACAAGTTCTAGACTTTAAACATTCCACCCAGCCATAGACTCTACTACTCAAATTCTCTCAGCATTAGGTCACCCCCAACCTGAGGCTACGATTGCACCAGGGAAAAGGCACTCTCTCTAGGTCATCTAAGGTCTCATAGTTAGTACTAGGATCAAACTAGGCTAAGGTACCAAACTCTAGTAGCAACTCCAACCAACAANCTCAGCATTAGGTCACCCCCAACCTGAGGCTACGATTGCACCAGGGAAAAGGCACTCTCTCTAGGTCATCTAAGGTCTCATAGTTAGTACTAGGATCAAACTAGGCTAAGGTACCAAACTCTAGTAGCAACTCCAACCAACAAGATCTCATCCCCCTCAACATACACAACCCAGGGAAGTGTACCCCCTTCTCTAGTCTACAATCACTCAGTCTATCCCACTTCCCTTCCAGGTCTCTAGCAAAGGATAGACATGAAGTCTCATAGTTGTGGTTCTAGGAGCTCTAGCTACTCTCATGGAGTCTCCAAGTACCCTCTAGGCCTCACACCAAGGAAAATATATCTAAGACAATTATCCCTCAAGGGATTTGACATTCCCCCATGGAAACCCAATGAGAAGTGTTCCCAATAATTAGATAGGATTCACCTAGCATTGAGGATATTCAAGTCATAGGGTCTTAGTGGGTCTCACTAGCTCACGCCCCAACATACTAAGGCATGGTAAGAATGGACAAGAATGGTCACATTTTCCAATAAGATCCTCACTTGAATATGCATGGCTCCTTTTTAACAAGCGGCACCTATGTAGCCACCTTCCCACTACTTGAGAACTCATCCCACTCCTCAGGAACTTTGGGATATAATCATGCAATAAGACTTACACTTGGGACTTGGGATTAATTTAATATATTTGGCTTATCCCCTTTCCTTAATCCCTTAGCCCCCTTTCCCTCTCATGGAGTCTTATCCCTCTATACTCTTTTGTTTGATCGATCTGTAGTCGATTATGCATTTCAATAATACATATGAGTGTGATTACACTGTAAAATGCTAGGATCACTGACCTTTCAACATACAGGCTCTTTGGCCTAATATTACATAGGCAGTCTAGCCTAAATCTTAAATACATACGCACTCTGCCACAAAATATACTTTCTCACCATCCTAAAATATCATATGTACACATACATATACAATTGGGGATCCAAAACCAAGGCATTACATGGCTTAAGGAGACTTGCAAGTACAACCAGACCTCAGCATATGACCCCACAAGGTATCGCTTTGCCTCGGTTTGTACACACTTGAGGGGAAAGATTTTTTAACCTCCTTGAGACAACTTTTATGTTTTAGGTGAAAATAATAATGGAGAGTTATTTGGATGTCTATCCACAAAATCCTAGCCAACATTATTAATTTTTCATGTGAGTGTTGATTAGAGAATTGTATTTTAAGGGTTCAAACTGGTGTCATGATCTAGTTTATGATTGATTAAGGTGTGCCAAAAGAGGTATTTTAGAACTCTTCAATATTTCTAATCCACCAAGATCTCTTATGAATGCAAGGTGGAGAGCATACTCGAAAAAAGAGGATTATTTAGGTCCTTCCTATTTTTGTTTTTCATGATGAAACAAAAAATGTGTGATACACAAGAGTTTAAAGAAAAATTACAAGACTTTAATGAAATTATATCATAAGCCTAGTATGTGGATTTGAGTGGTCCTTACTTTTTCTAATTAACTTCTATGTGGTGTGTTTGCAAACTTAAAACTCTCACTTATGTTTTTGCAAAAAACTTTAAATAGATTGTAAAAAGAGAGATGTGAACATTTGGGGTTATTTCTCCACTTAATTAACCTAGGTGAGTTTGCAAGGAAGATATGGAAGGAATCTCTAGTCTTTCTAATTCACCCAGATCGCTTTCCCCCAACTTGTAATTAATCATTAATTATGATCACCATGTTATGGCATGTGGACAATGAAAATGTATTATTGTTTATATTGCCAATAACTGACTGTGGGGGTAAATCCTCGAAGTATTGGCCATGATATCACTAGAGGAAAGAGTGAGGAAACTGTAGAGAGGGTTCAATAGTTTAAATGACCCAAATTCTCTTTGCTGAGATACTAAGCCTCATCCGGATTCCAAGGAGGAATTAGTTAAGGAAAGAAGGACCGGTGGTTCAACAATCAACTACCCCCATGAATGGAAGCATGGAGGTTCTGGCTGGGGAGACAGAAAAATGTCAGTTCGAAGTACCACAAAGGGAAGTTTTTCCTACAAATCCTAGACTGGCCCGAGTTTCCTTCTGACAGAAGGAGCAGGACAGGTCCATAACTTTCATGAAGAGGAGAAAGGTGTGAAAGGATACACACAGAGGGAGACAAGAAGAGAAGACACACTGAGAGAGGAAGAGCGTGTGAGGCTCTCCAACTGAGAGGGAGAACTAAAAGATTGATAAGTTTTTATGGTTTCTAGAGAGAATAGGAGAAAACATCTTTGAGAATTTGCAGAAAACGAGACCTGAGAAAAAGGTCGTGAGCTTGATGTTGAGGGAGCATCTGATAAACCTCGCAGAGACTTTGAAAAATGAAGGCCCTTTGAGAAACTGCAAAAGTTCCCTTGTGATATCATGGATTGGCATGGGAGTGGACAGAGTGCTAAGAATGAATGCCTTTGAGCCTATGGTTGGGTGGAGAGGTGAACACCCACAGTCAGTCGGTTGGTGATCGACTGTAATAGATAAGTATTTGTATGCCCTGTATACTAGAATTGAAATGCATGATTTGATTATCTGTAAATGTGATAACTTATGCCTTATGTGAAATTGATGATAATGGTGTTTATTGTCCTTCTATAAAATATTGTGTTTGAATGATTGTAAGGCAACAATATTGGCCTCTGGTCCTGTCGAAAAATCCCTTGATGTGTTTTCCCTAGGGAGTTACCTCACATTTCTAGAGTTGCAGCAGACTTTATGGGACGGCATAATCTTGTTGATTTCTTGAGATTACCCTATATTTTAATTAGAACTTAGGTCCAGTGATTGGAAGGTGCACCCTTCAACCTATCCGCCTAAGAGACCACCGGTTTGTACCCCGACCTTAATCAAATCTAGACTAAAGGATGAGTGTATCCCTTGGAATTCGACAAGGTTCCATATGACCCATGGTTGGAAACCCTTCGCTAAGCAGAAAGGAGGGAAGTTATCATGGCTTCGATACTCTGGGAATTCGGAGCTCTGGGACAAATGACTTCACAACCCTCGAAAACAGTTGAAGGTCGAAGTTGTGAATTGATGAGGGTCGTGGATCTGGGAATCCATTGAGAATCAATCTTAGTCATTATATCAAACTTAGTGAAGAGGTAGCGCTAAGTACTTCGATGAAGTCTCACTTTGGGAGAACAGAGGTGGTCTCATGCCAAAACTCATGAATGTTAGAGTCACAAAGATAATATGTGCCATTGAGAGTAGAGGGATGCGTGTCCACAGATAAATGGCTATCTGAAAGTCCAGTTATCTAGACGTATCGAAGTGTAAATACAAGAGCATGCAAGTTTCCCCAAATCTCAGCAAGCTGAATTAAATCTTGGTTGTCGACGCTAGGTGCACGTGGCGATAGATCGGACGTGGTTCAGAGTTCGGAACTCCAGGAGGAAGTTGGAAACTACATGCCAAAACTCTTGAATGTCGGAGTTGCGAAGTAATGTGGATTGTTGATTTAAGGATCCTTTCGGATCCCCCTCGACCATCTGATCAACCAAGAAGAAGGAATTATGTACAAACTCTTCGGTGAAGTCCTACTCTAGGAGGAAAGGAGTGTGGAGCGGGTATAAACCCCCGAACGTCGAAGTTATGAATTAACATGAGTTGTATAGTCATGGATCTACATGGACACACCTCAACCATGGGATCTAAGGGGTATTGGGATACAGCTGGTGGGAACTTCGGGCTTTAGAGCTCTAGGAGGTTTGGAAAGTAGGTGAAGACAAAAACCCATGGAGGCTACCAGTCCTGGATTGATGTGGCATGCCAACGTCACCTAGGGTGACGTGGACCCCTGTCTTGTATGCCACATGTCACCTTGATTCTTTCTTCTCACAGACCCTAAATTCCATTATAGCGTGACACATGTCACCTCCTGATGAGGACACGTGTCACCCATAGCCTCTATCACATGTCATCCCCCTGGCGCATGTATGTTCAGCCGAAGGTTGGTGGAGTACCCAAGACTTTGGGACTTTGGGACTCCGGGAACAATGGGAAGCTGGAATGTTGAGACTAAATCCGTCGAAGGGCCAGACCCACGTGTACATGTCTTTGCATATACCGCATCACCACATGTAAGTGGGGACCCTTCAAAATTCTGAGACTTTGGGACTCCGGAGGATTTGCGCATAGAACGAAAAAGAGGCGTTCAAAGCCGAAGTGTCGAACATCAAACTCTCCCCTCGCTTAAGTGTTCAATGAGGAACGAGCCCCATCGTGATATCGGGTGGTGGATGGACTTCCACCATGGATGTAGGAACTTGGAGACGATATGTGTGAGGTGGATCCACGTGGGTGCCACATGGCCTTTGACCAATGAGGCTCTCAGAACTTTGGAAGGGCATAACTTCTCAACCAAATCTCGGGTTAGAGCATGGAAACTGTGGTTGGAAAGCTATTGACAAGCAGAATTTGATGGAGATCTTGGAATTGGGATTTGAGATAGTTAAGGAAAATGAAATTATGATGCCCCATCCCTTAAAAGTGTATTTAGGAGTTAGGTGTGTTACAATAGTGAAAAATTGGAAATGGTTCAAGAAAACAACCTCATCTACGTAGAGAACCCCTCCCCCTTCTTTGTCTCCATCACCTCCTCCTGAAAATAAAGTGGGCACCTCTAAACCATCCCAGAATTTGGAGATTCTAGTCGGCATTCAGCGGCCTCCCTCTTCCTCGTCACTAGTTGATAATTTGGGTAATCACATCTCTACTCACACCTATTTTCCTCCATCCTCTTCATTTTTTGTTGATGACATTCAGTTCTCAGCCACACACACTCCCCCTACGACCCACTGGAAATTTATTTTCTTATTGGTATTTTCGGTATCTCTATCCTTGTCTCAATTCCCCTCATCTCCCTTCCCCCCTGTCATTTTTTACCAACCCCTTTCTCCCTCCCCTCCCCTTGACTCCCCAGTTCCATGAACCACTCTTTCTTCCTCTCCTTGTGATTTCCCTCTCTTTTAACATCCCCCTCTCCCCTCCCTCCCCTGTTCCCCTCCCCCTCCACCAAAATATAACCTAAGGTCCTTAATTCACGACTCGGGAGAGATCCCCTCTGGCACACAGGGGGGTTTAGGGAACTTTATAAGACTAGGACAAAAATCCATCTCTGACACAGGCGCGAGCTACCTCCTCCTACGACTCCTCGCCCTCTCACAGGATCGCTCTAATCCCCTCTTCGAGCCGAATTAGCTCCTTGGATTCCCTCGGGAATCATTGTGAAAAACCTAGTCCACAGGTCCTTCATTCACCTACACGGTCTTCTACACCTAACCGTGGTTGTCCCCGACTCAGTTCGAGGTTCAGGGTTTCATCCTTCTTGATGTTGAGAGTCACTGTCCTCTCGAATCCCCGATCGCTGATGAGCCAATTCACCGATGCACGCCCATATGCGTTAGCCCTCCTGGATATGCTCCTAGTCCACGTGACCTTCCCCTATATGACCGCAGCCATACCTCCTTATCGGGGTTTCAGACTTTTCAATGTCCAAATACACTCGCTCTTTGGATCCGCGATCCTCCGATTCCCGACGCGCTCCAACTTCCGCTAGTCCCCTGGGCTAGTCTTCTAGGTCCATACGGCCATTACCCCATGACCGTAGTCAAACCTCTCAACGGGGTTTCGAACCTCGCGATTCCGAAATACTTGGACACTTAGTCCACGGAATCCGCGAAACTTCAAATCCCGATATCATCTGCCACCTGTCCACCTCGCTCGACTCCTTTGTGGCCCCCACGCTATCCTCCGGTTGTCAGGAAATCGTGTTTCGTGATTTAGCGATGTCTGATGCAATTGTTCACGGGACTTGTGAAACTCCGAATCTCGATTCTCCGATGGATGACCTCCTGTCGAGATTTCCCCGGTGGCGCTCGATTACTGCCACGCATCCTTCTCAAATGGACGGTCCCGATTAACTCTCGAGGTTTCGAGACTTTTGATGTCCCGGTTCTTTCGACCTCAGGAACTCCGATTTCCCGAGTGTCGATATCCCGATACCTGTCGGGATCTTCCCCCTGTTCACGAGGTTAACTCCCTCGCAACTTCTACCGATCTGACGGTTGTCGGCGATCCTGAACCAGATCTAATGGCTCAGATCCGTTCTCCTTCCCTGTGCTCCTCTGGCTGCTCCCTGGACATGAACACTAACGGTCCAGATCTAATTCCCAGCCGATCTGACGGTTATTGTTGCTCCCTTCTGAGTTTCCTACGTGCTTTCTCCTTCGCAACCCTGGGAAAATTTTATGATTTGTTTCAAAGGCCCCAACCTTTGTTTCGTTCTTCTCTGCGAACTCTTCGACCTTGAGCTTTGTCGCACACATAAAAGCGCTAACTCCTCCTGAGCTTCTGTCTTTGAATCCTTGGAGGATTCTTCAACTTCTGCACTCCTTGCAGAGCCTCCTCCTGCACACGCTGGTGCTATCTCTTCTGAGCTTCTACAAACGCTCAGACCCCTTTAGGGATGTTGGTTTCCTCCTTCTCCTGCAGATGGAGAATATAATGCCTTCCTGGCTTCCTGATCAAGCAACCTCTTGCTGAGTCTTTCTGGGTGTTCAGCAACCCTGTGAAGATCCCTCAGTGGATTCTTCCTTCAGCTCACAGAACTCAAAGAGTTCTTTCCTCTTTTGTGCCTGAATGCACAAAGTCTCAATGCCCACCTGGCAGAGTTTCCCTTTCATAGAACATTCAACAGTTATGTATTCTTCTCCTGTTCCCCTATGCACTCGCTCAATGCCCACCTGGTGGAGCTCTCAGAATCCCCAGTGATTCTGCTTCTTCCGTCTGAACTCACAGCCGAGTTCTCCTTTCGCGCACTCCCTGCACTTGCTCAATGCCCACCTGGCAGAGCTTCACAGAACTCCTCAGAGATTCTGTTTTCTTCAAACTCTCACCAGAGTTCTTCCTCAAATGCACCTTGTGCCTATGCTTAATTCCCACTTGGCAGAGCTCCACAGAACTCACAGCAAAGTTCTATCTGCAACTGTGTCTTTCATACATAGCCTTGCCTCCTGAGGTATTCAGCAACCTCAAAGGTCTTCTTCTCCTGAGTTGATGATTCCAGTTCTTGTGCCGCAGCACGTCTATGTCTGACCCCGCAAAGTTCAGAAGTGTATCAGTGCACCGGTATTCAGAGTTCGCAACACTCTGTCACGCCCTCCTGGCATGAAACCTCAAAGACCTTCAACTGAAATCAAACACAAGCTCCCTGCAAACATACAACCACAACATACATTTACAGAATAATAGAACACTAAACAGACCTTCACATAATACAGAACTCATGCAGGAAAAACTGTTGTTTTGTATTAAATATGGCAAATGCCTGTAATTACAAGGTGTTCTTGAGCTCTCTCTGGCTCTACTCATCTCAATCCTCACTACAACAACTTCTCCTCTCTCAAAATGAGATCTCAAAATCTCTTTTACCTGAGGGGGCTCTTCGAGCGCTTCCCTCCAGATTCACCTACCCTATTCAATTACATTGAATGGGTTGTCTAGTCCAGCATCTGGATCTAGATCTCAGCCATTACACACATTAAAGGCTGATCTACTCTACACATGCACAAAGGCATGGCTTCCTGGCTCAACAGCCTAAACCATTAAATTACATTCATTTCAAATTTAAATGAGGCTTCGCCTCCCTTTCAGCATTTGAATGCATGCGCGCTGATGTGGCTGGCTGGCTAGCTGGCGTGGAGAGATTCTCCTGCATCATACTCCTCAACTGAAAAATCATGAGCTCCTACTCATGCGCTTCCCCTCTCATCTGTTGGAAACCCTCCTGGATCCCAAACAAATATCTGGAGCTTCCCATCTACTCCATTCTGTTGCTGCTTCTGCGTTGTTGTTGTTGTTGCTGCTTCCTTCTTCCTGTTCAGCCTCTCCTTGTTGATAGTATCTGTTGATCGGATCATCAGCTCCATGATCTCCTCAATCACTGCATCCAGCTGCTCCAATGGCTGGCTCTGTTCATGCAGTCTCCTCAGCTGCAAAAATTTTTGGCACATGAGCAGATCATCATGATCTCCCATGCCTCCTTCATCAGTTTCCAACTTCACCTGTTGGATGTGCACGCCCTGCACTTTCACCCTCTCTTCCAGGGATTCTATCTGTTCCCATAGATCAGCGAAACAAATGTTTTCTGCCTCTTCTTCCTCTGCTTCTGCAGCCTCCCATGTTGCAGTATTTTCAGTCTCCTGGCTGAAAATACTGAGCCATTCCTCAGAATGCTCATCATCCTCATCTGCTTCTTTTGCTGTCAGCTTCAATGCTACAGCTTCCTCGGCTTCTTGGTTGAAGTCATTGAGCCATTCCTCAGAATGCTCATCTTCTTCATCTGCTTGGGTAGCTTCCAAACTCTGCTTCAATTCTTCTTATTCCCTGACAGTCATCGTCAGTTGTGACTGTTCTGTTGTTGTTGTTGCACCTGCAACATAAATTTCTGCCTCCTCTCAAGCAAATGGTAGGAATACTCCAATTCCCCCAATCATCAGAAGATTTCTCATATCTTCCTCCTCTGTCAGCTGCATCTGCTGATCTAAATCCATCTCTGGATTTATGAGACCCTCAGACAGTCTCATCTGCTCGGTCAACTCCTCAGGCTGATCAACATTCACCTGCTCATCCCTGCCCACCTGGAAATATGGGATGCTTCCGCTTCTCTCTTGGCAGACTATGAGATCAAATGATCCCATCTTCATCAGCACTCCTTGCTGAATTGAACTCACCTCCGAGTCCATGAGACTTTCAGATAGCCTTGAATGTTCATCTCGGCCCACCTGGCAATCTGAGATGCTTCCACTGCCCTCTTGGCAGTCTTCGAGATCCTCAGCTGATCCCAATTCATTTTCTCCACAAAGAAATTTTCCAGTTTCTGGTTCATATACCTGAACCATCTTCTCCTCTGTGGTCTTGAGGTTTTCAGCATACCTCAACCATCTCTTTAATATCCTACACTACCCTCTGACCATCAACTCCTTGACTGGCCATTTTTCTTTTGCCTTCTTCATGGGCAATTCACGCATCCGTCTCGACCTCCTATCCTGCCGCATCCGCAGTTCGAGCTTCTCTATGTCTGCCTTTAATTCATAGAGCTCTTTATCCATTTCTTTATCCATTTATGCAAGATTTTCTGCCTTGATTTTCTTCCTCCCAGCATGCCTATGGTCTTCAGTAACCATGGTGATGTCTTTGCCTGCTTTCCTAGCAAACCTGTTGTCACTCTGCATCTCGAGTGTTTCCAGCTTCATCCTACAGTCTCCCTGACTGTCTTCCCGATTGTTTCCTACCTACAAACAATCCTTACAGAGTCCTCAGCAACTCTATCTTCCTTCACCTGAAATATACAGATGAATTTCCCGCTCTGATACCACTTGACGCGGACACGAGCTACCTACTCCTACGACTCCTCGCCCGCTCAAAGGATCGCTCTAATCCCCTCTTCGAGCCAAATTAGCTCCTTGGATTCCCTCGAGAATCATTGTGAAAAACCCAGTCCATAGGTCCTTCATTCACCTACACGGTTTTCTGCACCTAACCGTGGTTGTCCCTGACTCAGTTCGAGGTTCGGGGTTTCGTCCTTCTTGATGTCGAGAGTCACTGTCCTCTCGAATCCCCGATCACTGATGAGCCAGTTCACCGATGCACGTCCATATGCGTTAGCCCTCCTGGCTATGCTCCTGGTCCACATGACCTTCCCCTATATGACCGCAGCCATACCTCCTTATCGGGGTTTCGGACTTTTCAACGTCCAAATACACTCACTCTTTGGATCCGCGATCCTCCGATTCCCAACGCGCTCCAACTTCCGCTAGTCCCCTGGGCTAGTCTTCTAGGTCCATACGGTCATTACCTCGTGACCGTAGTCAAACCTCTCATCGGGGTTTCAGACCTCGTGATTTCGAAATACTTGGACACTTAGTCCATGGGATCCGTGAAACTCTGAATCCCGATATCATATACCACCTGTCCACATCGTTTGACTCCTCTGTGGCCTCCACGCTATCCTCCGATTGTCAAGAAATCGCGTTTCGCGATTTCGCGATGTCTGATGCAATTGTTCACGGGACTCGTGAAACTCTGAATCTTGATTCTCCGATGGATGACCTCCTGTCGAGATTTCCCTGGTGGCACTCGATTGCTGCCACGCGTCCTTCTCAAATGGACGGTCCCGATTAACTCTCGGGGTTTCGAGACTTTTGATGTCCCGATTCTTTCGACCTCGGGAACTCTGATTTCCTGAGTGTCGATATCCCGATACCTGTCGGGATCTTCCCCCTGTTCATGAGGTTAACTCCCACGCAACTTATACCGATCCGACGACTGTCGACGATCCTGAACCAGATCTAACAGCTCATATCCATTCTCCTTTCCTGCGCTCCTCCGGCTGCTCCCTGGACGCGAACACTAACGGTCCAGATCTAATTCCCAGCTGATCTAACGGCTGTTGTTGCTCCCTTCTGAGTTTCCTGCACGCTTTCTCCTTCGCAACCCTGGGAGAATTTTACGATTTGTTTCAAAGGCCCCAACCTTTGTTTCGTTCTTCTCTGCGAACTCTTCGACCTTGAGATTCGCCGCGTACATAAAAGCGCTAACTCCTCCTGATCTTTTGTCTTTGAATCCTTGGAGGATTCTTCAACTTTTGCACTCCTTGCAGAGTCTCCTCCCGGACATGCTGGTGCTATCTCTTCTGAGCTTCTACAAATGCTTAGACCCCTTGAGGGATTTTGGTTTCCTCCTTCTCCTGCAGATGGAGAATATAATACCTTCCTGGCTTCCTGCTCAAGCAACCTCTTGTTGAGTCTTTCTGGGTGTTCAGCAACCCTGTGAAGATCCCTCAGTGGATTCTTCCTTCATCTCACAGAACTCAAAGAGTTCTTTCCTCTTCTGTGCCTAAATGCACAAAGTCTCAATGCCCACCTGGCAAAGTTTCCCTTTCACAAAACATTGAGCAGTTATGTCTTCTTCTCCTGTGCCCCTATGCACTCGCTCAATGCCCACCTGGCAGAGCTCTCAGAATCCCCAGTGATTCTGCTTCTTTCATCTGAACTCACAGTCAAGTTCTCCTTTCACGCACTCCCTGCACTTGCTCAATGCCCACCTGGTAGAGCTTCACAGAACTCCTCAGAGATTCCGTTTTCTTCAAACTCTCAGCAGATTTCTTCCTCAAATGCACCTTGTGCCTATGCTCAATGCCCACTTGGCAGAGCTCCACAGAACTCACAGCAAATTTTTGTCTACAACTGTGTCTTTCATACACAGCCTTGCCTCCTGAGGTGTTCAACAACCTCAAAGGTCTTCTTCTCCTGAGTTGATGATTCAAGTTCCTGTACCATAGCACGTCTTTGTCTGACCCCGCAGAGTTCAGAAGTGTATCAGTGCACCGGTATTCAGAGTCCACAGCACTCTGTCACGCCCTCCTGGCATGAAACCTCAAAGACCCTCAACTGAAATCAAACACAAGCTCCCTGCAAACATACAACCACAGCATACATTTATAGAATAATAGAACACTCAACAGACCTTCACATAATACAGAACTCATGCAGGAAAAACTGTTGTTTTGTATTAAATATGGCAAATGCCTGTAATTACAAGGTGTTCTCGAGCTCTCTCTGGCTCTACTCATCTCAATCCTCACTACAACAACTTCTCCTCTCTCAAAATGAGATCTCAAAATCTCTTTTACCTGAGGGGGCTCTTCGAGCGCTTCCCTCCAGATTCACCTACCCTATTCAATTACATTGAATGGGCTGTCTAGTCCAGCATCTGGATCTAGATCTCAGCCATTACACACATTAAAGGCCAATCTACTCTACACCTGCACAAAGGCACGGCTTCCTGGCTCAACAGCCTAAACCATTAAATTACATTCATTTCAAATTTAAATGAGGCTTCGCCTCCCTTTCAGCATTTGAATGCATGCGCGCTGACGTGGTTGGTTGGCTGGATGGCGTGGAGAGATGCTCCTGCATCAATCTCTCTCTAGAAGAAAGTATTATTTCTCTCAAGCAATGAAGCAAGGACATTTAGAAGTTCATTATGGGGAAAAAAAATCTCTTTTGGGGGATATTAGAGCATCGACCCCCTCCCAGGGTTTTCAATTATTTTCCTCTCACATAATTGCAGGGGGTTGGCCAACCCCACGAAACGAATGGCCATGGAGAGGCTAATTGACATCCATAATATTAACTTCCTTGTCCTCCATGAGACTATGATGGAAGGAAACACAATGGTAAAACTAATTTCATCCTCATTTCCATGATGGAACTTCATTGGGATGGATGCATCTGGGAAATCAGTCGGCCTCCTTATGGGCTAGAGAACAGATTCCTTATAGCTCACTAGCTCTTGGGCCATGCCGGATTTCTTGGGCATGCATATTTTCCCCCTCACACAATCTCTCCTTCCTCTTCCTCATTACCTACAATCCATATTCTGACAAGAAAAAATTATGGCATAAACTTTTCCCCTCTCCCCTCCTATCCTCTGGAAATGTCATCTTGGGACAAGACCCAAATTTCACCCTTGGTTCCTGTGAAATTTGGGCCCCTTCGACACTTCTGGATCTTATGTCTGATTATTTCATTAAAAATCTAGAGGATTCCAAGTTGGTATATCTTCATCCAACCAAAATTTCCTCCACCTGGCGCAATATGCACTCTCGAGACGTCTGTATTGCAAAAATACTTGATTGCTTCCTCCTTTATGAATCTTTCGTACATGAAAATTTTAATTTCTAACAATGGGTCTCCTCGAGTGGAGTCTCAATAAATACCTTAGAAAATTTCCATTATTTGGACCTTGTCATAAATACCTAGTCCCCCCTCAATGAGAACCTCCTGAAATCCCCCCCCTCTACAATTTAAGGAAAATATCAAAAAATTCAAGAAGGTTATTATTGCTTGGCAAAAGGAACAAAAAACCAAAGAAAACCAAGATCTTCTGGGAGTCAAGCAACAACTTAAATATTGGATGGAGGAGGAGGTGGATTCAAACTTCGCAGAAAAACAAAAATAAAAAATTTCTTTAGTTGGAACAGAAAAGGAATGTCATATTTATTTCTAGAGAAGAAGAATGGAAATTAAAAAGTAGAGCACTATGGCTCCAAGCTAGAGATGATAGCACAAAGTTTTTCCACCATGTTGCCAATGGTCGGAAATCAAAAAACATGATTTGATCCATTCAGAAAAATGATGGGACACTAACCACAAGTTTTGAGGATATTGCAAGAGAACATACTTCTCACTTCCAAAACTTATTCAAGGATGACCAGAGATCAGCAATTGAAGCCATTCTAAAGGTGGTCAATCTCTTTCCCAGATTTTTGGATCAAGAACAAAATGACTCTTTAATGGTGGAAGTTACAAAGGATGAGCTCCAAAAGACTCTCCATAGTTTTCAAAAGGATAAAATCTCAGGGCCATATGGTTTTCCAGTTGAATTCTTCATTGGCACTTTCAACATTCTTGGTGATGACCTCCTCAAAACCATAGAATATTCCCACTCCACAAGCCATACTTTATCCCCATTCAATTATACCTTCATTTCTCTCATATCAAAGACAAACAATCCACAATCCTTTGATCAGTTTCGTCCTATATCCCTCTATAATAGCATATATAAAATCTTCACAAAAGTCATAACAGTTTGTTTAAAGTATATCCTCAGAAATAATATTTCTGGGGATAAATTACTCTTTTTAAGAGGAAGACAAATTCACCAAGCCATTGGGATAGCTCGGGAAGGCTTGCACTCAATACATCTAGGAATACAAAAGGTTATCACGTACAAGGTGGACCTTGCAAAATATTTTGATTGTGTCAACTAGCTCTACATATGGGTTTCTCACACTCATTTGTTATATGGATTCTTAGTTGCATCTCTACCATGTCTTTTTCTCTCTTCATAAATGGATTGGCATCTCCATTCTTCAAAATAGAAAGAGGGGTCAGACAAGGTTTCCCACTCTCCCCTCTGCTCTTTATCTTAGTGGTTGAATCTTTAAGCCGGCTTATCTTAGATGTAGTCACACAAGGGCATATCAAAGGCATTCAAATATCTCCATATTTCTCCCTCACTCATCTACTCTTTGTAGATGACATGCTCATTTTCTGCGAAAGCAAGAAATTATTATTGGACAATTTAAAGGATATTCTTAACACCTTCTACCTCTCAACTAGAATGCAAATCAATTAGGAAAAATCATAATTGATGGCATGGGGACTAAATGAACAGAATCACTTTTGATTTATTCTCTCTTTTGTGTACAAATCAAAATCCCAACAGAGGGTCTCAAATATTTGGGCTTCTCTCTCAAGGCAATTGGATACAGGAAAACAAACTGGGCATGGTTGTTATCCAAAGTAGAAAAGAGAATTCTTTCTTGGTGTAACAGATGGCTCTCTAGATATGAAAGGTTAGTGCTCCTCAAATCGCTCATTGAAGTGATACCAATATATTGAACTTCACTTGCTTGGGTGCCAAAAGGTATACTACATAAAATAAATCAATTGGCCACCCACATCCTCTAGGTGGGAAAAGAGGATTCTAGACCCTTAATGTTAGCTTCAAATAAAATCATCTCAAATCAAAAGGGTAATGGAGGATGGGGACTCAAAGAAATTTTCTCTTTTGCAAAAGCACTAGAATATAAGAACTCTTGGAGTCTAGTATATGGATCTTGACTCTGGCACAGAATAATAAAGGAAAAATACATCCATGAGAGGTCACTCCTAGAATGGATTTTCTCCCCAAACAAATCTTCAAAGAATGGAACAATCATTTATAAATCCATCATTAACTATTTCCATATCATTGGACATTGGCTAATCTGGAAAATTGGCAATAGTTCCAAAGTTTTGATAGGTAAAGACTCCTGGATTGGTTGTGCAAATTCTCATATCCTCCCAGAGGAGCTTGTCAACCTCCTAAATCAGAGAGGATTATATTACTTAAATCAAGTGGGGCATATATATTATATTACAGGAAACACAAGATAGATTTCTGGAGAAGAGATAAACTTAGAGGCCAACCTGATACCAGCAGGGAAATAGTACATCAACTCTTTGAAAAAATTTGTTTCCAGGCTCTCAAACTAGGAAGATTAACTTATCTAGTCTTTTATCCCTACTGGGAAATACTCTCTCAAACTTGTCTACATTTCACAACTTCAATATGGTGAACAATATCCCCCCTGGTGGGGCAAACCCCTCTAGAAACTATATTTTCCTCCAAAATCAAAACTCTTTGTGTGGCTTCTCCTACAAAAAAAGGCCCCAACTTGGGAAAATATTCCAAATCCCTCCTTCACAAGCCCAAGAAGATGTGCTTTATGCAAATCAGAAGAATAAACTAGCATGCATTTGTTCCTAAAATTTCCTTTCACAAAATTAGTGTGGAGAGAGATCAGTAGCTCACTTGGGCCATCCTTCAATTGGAATGGTTATTCCCTTTCTGACACTCTGTATAATTGGTCGATTGATCATCAGAACCATGACTTCAAGGTGCTCCCTCTTATTATTTGCTAGGGAATTTGGTTGGATCGCAATCACGCTATCTTCGAAGACAAAAATGGCTCCATTACACATACAACCATTCAATGCCTCAAAATCTTATTTTCCTTCCCACAAAAAAGCACATCCTCTGTGATGACAAGAGTCACCAGACCTCCATCTATCAACAAAGAATTTACATGGGCCTTTTTTTATGGTGCTCCAACGCTCCCCTGCTATTGGAGGAGCAATGGGAATCCTCCATATTTCTGAAAATTGTTCATATGCCTTCTCAACCAATCTAGGTGAAGCCACAAACAAT
This sequence comes from Picea sitchensis, assembly GCA_010110895.2. Lineage (NCBI taxonomy): Eukaryota > Viridiplantae > Streptophyta > Pinopsida > Pinales > Pinaceae > Picea > Picea sitchensis. The sequence goes on from SNQJ01S0040956.1 coordinate 44,079, forward strand.
TTCAGTGATCTCATGGCCCTCTATATCTAACTCCTTTTGGCCCTTGAAAAAAAACATCAACCATTTGAATATTTATGGAGATTTGATGTGTGTTATATAAGTCATGAAAGGCACACACTTCTTGAGATCCTGCACTTTGGTTATGTTATTGGATGGAATAAAAATATGCTCTACAGAATTCACTCATATCTCATTTACACGTGTCTATAGGAATCATAATCAAAAAGTGGACCAACTCTCAAAATCTTGATTGGACTTGGACAAAGGATGTTGGAAAATCAAGGAAGAAGGCTCGGATGGCTCCCAAGAATTTTTTCACAACATTTGGACCTCTCTCTGATAGATCTATTTCTCTTCTCTTTGATGCTTTTTGTGAATATTACATATATGAAATGTAGATATGAAACTGAAGCTTAGTTTTGTCAAACACAGATATGACTGGTTTTGATGCATGTTTCGATGAATTAGACTCTCTCCAGACTCTTTTTTGGATATACGGGATCCAATTTTTGTTCAAAATATGATTAGATCCTTCTCTGAGTAGACATATGATGATATTCAAACATGGCACAGGAATACCTTTGGCATATGTGAATGTAATTTTATCACTGTATTAATAAAATTACTCATTTTTTCCTTGGGGAAAAAAGGGTTAACTCTTTAGTCTATGGTTTGCTTCTCCTCCGCAATTTGAGAAATCATACTCTGAATCACACGTCCTACTCTGATCACAATATAATAACTGGATAATAATCAATTGAGAGTGGAGTTTTTCATTGTTCAATCCCTCTAGTGAACATCATGGTCTACTCTAATCCTCACGCAATCTAGTTTATTTAGTTTCTCCACTAGAAAATGGCATGTCAAAATAAGAGTTTATACTCATGTCACTATTGGAATTCTGACGAAATCCAACAAATGTACGTCGATTTGTCGATGCAATGTCATCGGTACTACGACAAAACATGGCTACCCAATTCGTCGGTTTAATTTAGTTAGATTATCCAATGAAACATTTTTCGTCGGATATCTGACACAAGGTTGTTGGTATACAGACAGATGTAAGGACCAAAAAATGGTCGACATCTACCCTTACTTCCGACACCTCTTCATCGGAAGTCCGACATACACAAGCATCGAATATCTGAATGTTGGGTAGGATATATTTTCCGGAGGTGTTATACCTTCGGCGGGTATTACTGTCGGATGGAGCGTCGGAACTCTGACAGACAAAATGCCATAGTTGCGGGATCTGAACCATCATATCCCACAATGGGATGTCCCCATTATCATCAATTATCCAATGCAACATCATGGGGAATAGACTTTGGATGACCGGCGATTGTACAAATAATCCGACGAAGGTGTTATATCTCCAAAGGATAGTTTCGTTGGATATCCGGTGAACCTAACGTAGGATTCCCTACGTCACGTTCGTCGGATATCCAGAGAACATGTCAATATTAAAAATAAAATAAAAAAATCATGATATATATAAATGATGGTGGCCAGCAACTTCTCTTATTGGATTGTAGTTACAATTTTCATACTTGTGGCTTCTTTCTCAAGATACGACTCACCATGAGCAATGGATCTAGTGGGAAATTCATAGATTTAGCGATGGAGAGTGGTGGCTAGGGAAAACCTTGGCCACAAGGGAAACTAGTGTTGGTTTGCATTCTTTTTTCTTTCTGCATATTAAACACTCAAATGACCCATTAAACTTGAAAACTAAACTATGCTCACAAGTATGCAAGCAAAATGAAACATGCTCAACGGAAATGATTTACAATTGAAGAGGAATTAGTTATTTTCATGCTAACTATTAAACACTTGTAATAAATGAGGATGGGCATGTAAATTAGGGATAAGGCCTTTTAAATTTTATATGGGACCTAAACCTAAACCCTTAAAGGTTGCCCAATATTTATTAGTTATATCATTGTAAATCCAAGATTAACATAGTGACATATAGGATCTTGGGGGAAAATGGATTGGGAATGAAATGGAAAAGAATGAAAGTGATGGTGGAAAAATGACATTATTGACTCAATGAGTCGTCAACCAATAAAAAAAAGCCATTTATTCATCTACCATGCAACATATACAACATATCAATACTAACAATGAATTGTTACCTCTTCATATATCAATGTTTTAATCAAGCTCAAATCCATAACTCCACTGAAAACTCCTTCAACCATGCACATATTTGGTAAGAAGATAAGATCCTTAAAACACAACAATGAACTCTTATGACCTTTTATGAAATGTGAAGGATGAAGCATAGTAGTTCTATGACATGTCATATCAAACCATATCTCACCAACTAAATTTCACCTTCAGTATCATAGCATAGGTATATTTTTCATCAAGGTCATGACATTAAGTACATTATAGGTTTCTAAGGTATAATCATCTCTAAATCGAAGAGAAAATTCAACCTAGAACTCTAGTTGTATTATCATTAGGGTTGTTCCACTCATTTCTGTTTGAGGAGGAACATTATGGCATCATAGAACCCTCTCCATAATGTGTTTGTAGTAGCAATATCTAAGTAACAATGGGTATGTTTGAGAAAAATCTGAAAATATTGCATACAGGGCATACTTAAGGGCTACTTACCACTATGATTCCAACATTAGAAGACAACTTGTTCAATAACCTATATACTAGTAGCAGTGATCTTTGAGGAGATGATGGTTCACTTTGTTTTCAAACTCAAATTTGACATTGGGAGCAATACAACTTTAGATACATCATGGTGTTGGCAAATCTGAAAGGATGAGTGAGTACAATAGAGACAAATATACTCATTAACAATTCAGGCTTGATAAAATTACATTTCTAGGAGAGTAGCAAAGCAAATAGATTATACCAAGATGTAGGGAGTGTGGTAATAGAGAAAAGGGAGTATTATTTAGTTCAAAGAAAAACAAGATATTCTTACTATCTATATTTTCATTAGCTGGATTGACATGTCATATCTACTGAGTTTATCTATTTTTTAGTAACATTGTCAATTTGTGGACAATATGACATTACCCATTTTAGAGAAGCATTATAATTTTTTTGGTTTCATTGGATAATATGGCATTATTTATATGACAACTCTATAGATTTTTTGGATGGGAGTCACTAGAATTCCCTCTATGCCTATTGTCATCTAGTTTGGTAGTCTCCACTACCTATCCAGGATTGAGCCCTAGGATTTGACAACAAGACTAGTCAATTGCATGGTCGGGGTGTACTAATTGGCTATCAGAGAACAATTGTGTGGCCTATTAATAGTTAAAAAAAATTAGGATGTCTTATTTCTAAGCTATTACAAGTGACCACTTATCACAAATGCATTCTACTACTTATTGTAGCTCAATTTGGTTACTTACAAAATTAAAATTCCATTTATGAGTTTAATAGTTATTCAAGTTATTTTAGAGTGATACTAAAATAGCTACTTCTTCCTGGCCATCATGACATACACTATATGATGCAAGTGTAGTATATGTTGCAAGAACTAGTCAAAAACATTCTACTATCTTGTGCCCTAGAAAAATACTAAGCTCTAGTTTGATAATCAACAAAACAAGTACAGTGAAATAAAAAATGAATCCTAAAACAAAGTTTTGTAAATAAGGAGTCATGGGACCCAACTTAGAGATGCTCTATATTAATTTAGTATTAAAGCTTAATACATAAATTACATGACTATTGTTAGTGATAGAATTATTTTCTAATGGATAAGCAAATACCAACTAAAAAACCCTTAACATGATGGGCAATCTCGTGTTCAAAACTCGCTAACCATAGAAAAACCCCTCAGTTTTATCCATATAACCAATGGTCCTAATGGCATTCTCCCCCAAATTCCATGAGCCTGTGAGCATGACATGAATGTGTAATTGTACAAATCCTCCCTAGAAAAAAATATGCTAGAAATGAATATAGCAATAACGAAATTCCCAAAACATCCATAATCAAGCCTAAAACAAATTCACATACTCTAAGAAATATTTTCAAATGGACTTGAAACCAAGAGTCATATATGAAATCTTTTCAAATGGACTTGAAACCAAGAGTTCTATTTGAGTGCAAAGAGTGAACAAGAGATGCAAAAGTATTTTTCTTACCCACCAAATAGTAAAGGTTCCTCTATATTTTGACCTGTCCTACCTCCTAATGAAGCATGCACAATTCTTTTATGCCTACTCACCAACTAGTTAAGAGTAATTTTGGAAAAATATGGGACTGAATTCTCCGGACCTTCATCACTTGCACTACTATTACTATCATTTGATGCAGAAGTATCAATACCATTTCCCATGATTTAGGATTAGGACCAGGAACTTGAGGCTTGTGATCCTCCCAAATAAATACTTCAATCTTAGATATTTTCCACCTACTAGAACTTGAATTGAGCTTTGAATCTCCTCCTAAATGCAACCTAAAAGAAACAACCCTCCTAGAGGAACATAAATTCCCCATGTACCTTTATGACATTCATTTCAATTCACCCAATCTAATCAATCTAAAACATTAATCTTTGTACAAAATTAAGGAAGCATTGAATCACTTCAAAATGAAATAGCATAGAAAGAGTTGTCAGAACAACAAAAAAATTCAATACACCCAAGCAAACAACCTCAATTTTTAAATGATAACTCATTGAGTGCTCATCAATTGTATTCACAACTATCTCAAAAATTGTTGGAGTTACATGCATTATTGCCTCAAGAGAAACAACAGATCTAATCTAATAATGGTTTTAATGATCTTGCTTCTCAAGTTACATAGGAAATTATCTTGTCAAGAAATCAAGAGTTTAAGTCTGAAGATAAATTTTAGCTTCCAAAGCAAGTTCCAACTTTGGTACAATACCAACAACCAAATCAACAAGGCCTCCAAAAAGAACTGGTTCAAGACATGATGACTCAACAACATCAACCTCAAGAAGTTTCTAGAATGTGTTTATTTCACCTGCAACATCTCAAATAGAGATGGAATTTTAGTTAAAGATATTGTAGGAAATATCCAACCAACTTTTGATGCGAAAGCATGTAAAGTGCAATATCTGAAACAACAATACTAGCTACTATTTTTATGTTGTGCTAGTAAATGTTTAGCTTCAGAGCTGAGCTTCTCATATGTTGATTCAAAACCATTCTAGCCCTATAAATATAAGAATGGACCCAGAATGTTTAACATAGAAGAAGTCAAACTACCTCATTGAAAACTTTTGTTGTTACTTTGCAGAATTATATCTCAGACTGCACTGACAACAAAACAGATGTAAACTAAATGTCATTTATTGAATTAAATATAAAATACCTACCTTTATTACGAGCTCTGCTTCTTTTACTTACAGACTACATCAAAACACATGTAATATTCATCATTGTAGTCAGCATTACTCTCTGTAGGGGGGTATTTTGTTCATAAGACCATAAGAATAGACATACAAATTACAAGAAATAACATGAATCTAAGTATCAAGGCAGCAAAAAGTTCCTTTTTACTTTCACTAGAAGGGGACATGACAACAGTTACACCCATCACTTCACCCAAAAGGGCCTTATGGCATCTATTATCGAGCAAAGGACTCTTGACACTAATGACATTTTTCTGTTGTTTTCATAGTTTCTTGTTGAGAGGCAGAATCAATGTAAAAAAGAAAGGAGAATTCATTACAAGGAGGTAAATCTAGATGTTGTGGCACCTAGATAAAAGGTCAGGCTTGACATTTAGTCACATCTTCCTTTCTTCATCTGCATGGTTATGGACTGAAGTACATGTTCAAATAGAATTTTTGGTTATTGGTCTAGGATTTGTCGGTATCCATGCCATCCAAAGATGAGAGTGGAGATCAGATTGAGACTTTTCCAAAAATGTAAATTTGAAAGGCCTCTATCCTATATCAAATAGGTTGCATCCAACAACTAGCATTCTTCAGCCCATGGGGTCCTCTTTTAAATGCTAGGATACAAAATTAAAAGTTTCATTTTATACAAAGTCATCTCCTATTTAACCCACATGCCTAATGTACATAAATAAAGGATATTTTGTCCATAACATGTTCAAATCTCTATGTAAAATTTGATGCAACAAATAAAATTGAGTAGATATTAGCTAGCTTGGTGTATCATTATTGATCTAGATGCAGTGTGTTAGGATGCAAGAAGAACCTTCCACGAAATCCTACTTAGGAAATAAACACAATAAGTATAAGGTTATTTTATGAGAGTCTTGAAAGATGTAAGAAGAAAATCTAGTCTAGTTTCACAGTTATGCTTATGGTGATAGTACATTTAGCTGCCTTTAAGAATGCATTCATTCTCAGTTTCTCAATTCCAAAGAAACTCCATATAGCTACCATAATCTTTGGCATAATCCAAATCCCAAGAACATCTAATCTGGATATGAAAGTCATATTCAGCGCAATCAAAATGAATAACAGAGAATAACATATAAGTGTATGCCTGATCTGAAATCGGATCCAGAAGCCTGACAGGGTTTAAAAATGCTCAAAAATGAAAGTGCTCGGAATCCGATGAAACCAGTGTCATTGCATCTGTCTCGTCTTCCTGATTTTGGCAGTATATTTACTTCGTCAAACGGGCTCCGTATGCAGAAGATATCGCGTTCTGTCCGAAAAGCCAAACAGGTAAAAAAAGGGGATGACTGTACAGTCCGTACAGTCCACGTGGCATGCTGACTGTGAAGACCATACGGTCCATACAGCTGATGTGGCAGTTCCAGAAGGTGACACGTGGCAGCTCTAGGAGGTGACACATGTCAGGCATATTTGGACATACGGGCAGACAGCTGGACCAATCCAGGGGTGACACGTGTCACCACTATAAGGGTGACATGTGGCATGGATGACGTCAGCAACTGACGCGGCAGGCTGACAGGGCAAGTACGGAAGTTAATGCATGGCAGACACATGGACGAATTAGCAGTTGACAGTTGGCAGAATCTGGTTGGTTGTTAAGGTGCCACGTGGCCCAGTCATGGGCTGCCACATGGCACCCCGTGAATGGTTCGTTGGTTACATATAAAATTTGTATGGTGTGCATGGGAGTCGAACCGGCAACCTCCTGTCCGGGAAAAGGACTGGCAAGGTCGGGCTAGCTATCTCTCCCTCGTTTGGTGCTTGTTATATGAGTGGCATTAAAATTATTTGAATTTGAATGTAGTTTCAAACGGAGGTGGAAAGGGCTGGGGCTCAGCCTCAGCCCACGGTCCAACGCAAACACGACCATAGAACCAGTAGCATCATGGGAGCGCAAGTGTTTTGGGAATAGCCCCCGGTTCACGGGTGGATCCCAAGCGACCAGGGCCACAACCAACGGTCGGGGCCTATGTATAGGCCACGGTTCTATTTACATGCCACTGAACCAGGAGCTGGAGCGCGAAGAGGGGGCCACGCATGGGCGCGTGGCCACATGGTCATCCAATATGACCAGGAGCGCGCCTATTGGGGGCTACGCCCATAAATTTATTTTCCAAGTGGGTTTTATGCCTATGTTTTGGGTCTTTATTTGTTATTCAACCTATTATTAGTTGATTTTCTCCATTTTTGGGAGATATTGGGCATTTTTTGAGCCCAAATTTTGGGAGGAAGTTGGAGATGAGCAACCAACTTCAAATCTATATAAACCAGGCCTGTTTGAGGCCATGGAGGACAGTCAAGAGGAATTCAGAGCAGAGTTGTGCTGAAGGGAAGCCAAGCCAAAGCCATTTTGATGCAGGGAAGATTTTGAGGAGCAAACACTGTCGGACCATTTCTGGGAGCTCCGGACGTCCGTTTTGCATGTCGTTTTCTTTGCAGGGTTCTAGAGATCTGGACGAACATGACCAGATCAGTCTTGTAGCGATTTGGCATTGCAGCGATGTATTTTTTTAGCTCTTGAACAGAAATAAAGAAGCCTCCCCCACAGAGACAAAGGCCCGGAGACATAGGCAAAGTTGTGTCGAACTCCGTTATCAATCTGCGTGTTATGGTTTGTTGCTTATATTTTCAATTCAGATCTGCAAATGTGTATATGGCTGTCATAATTCCTCTTCTTTCCTCATTCTTTCACTAAGTTTCTCAAATGGTTAATTAACGCATGCAAAATTAAAACTCAACCATAGTCATTTAAGAATCTCGGACCAAGTGGTATCAGAGATAGTTGGCGTTTGGATTTGAGTTTTAAATAACAGGAAAAAGAATCTGATGGTGAAGGCGAAGCTTGTTGGAAATCGTGAATTAGTTGAGAAAAAAAGAGCTTTTCTCATAGCGAGAAGATGGCAATGGAAGAAAGGATTTCTCAAGATGAGAAATTACGGAAAAACATTCCTTGCACTTTATGTGAGATGTTGAGGTTTTATACGAATTATTTAGAAACGACGTGGGTTTTGGGTAATTCTTCGGAAAAAAGTGAAAGAGAAGGACCATCCTCGGATTTCATACCTCCATCAACACCCTCTTCCTTCTCCTTCTTCTTCAAGTTAGATACAAAATCTAATGAGAAGAAAAATGTTCATAAGATAAACATGAAATGTCATTGTTAAAACTTAATTAATAAGGTTTGCCCATATATGATGGTGAAATAATGCAGAAAAACTTGATGTGGATGAGGCCGGATGGAGTATCTGCGATTGATACCATGAGATCAAGGATGAGGAAGCCACTAGGAAATTAAGTTGGCATCTTTGGGGAACTTAGAATACGGCTCATCTGGTGGCAAAGCAAGCAGATAAGAGTTGTACCTGCAAAAAGGAACACAAAATGTTGGTAATGTATTTCCATCATGGAAGAGTTCATTTCTACGCCAAGACTTGATTCTATCCTTTGGGTTATAAGAAAAACGATAATTGAACAAATCACAAGAAACTAAAGAAAAGGACAAACTGATGCAAGAATACTGCCGAATTAGTTTGAGAAAAATGGCATTAATGTTAGATATTACTTTACGTACACAAGAAACTCTTGAAGTATATAGGAGGTTTGCTGCGCATATTAAAACAACTTTGTTTTCATCTTTGAGACCCACTAACGATGAGGGTTTATGTTCAAAATACGTATATTGAGCTTGAGGAAAAGCGGTGTGTCCAGGGAATCATCAGTTTTCAAAGAAAGAAGACAGAGGAAAAGGCATGGCAAAGAACAAAATGTTGTGACAAAGAAGGAAGGGAAAAACCCTCTTGCAAGCATTGCAAGAAAGAAAGGAACGATGATGAAAGGACATATGTTGGCGGCATCGAGAAAGAGGCCAAAGTGGTTTCAAACAAAAGAAGGGAGCAGTGCTTGTGACATCTAAACCAGACTTGGGATAAGTTAGGTGACAAGTCAAAGATTTTCATTGGATTTGGTATGGCCGGTTAAAAATATTTGAAGACATTGATTGTAGAAACAGCTTGTTTTCTCAGAAGATAAATCATCTTGTTATAAGATGAACACATTATTAATGTCGGCGATTGGATCTCAAATCTAATCTAATCTCAAAAAGAATTTGTTGTTAAAAGCAATTTGGGTTAAAAACACAAACTCATCAAAATCCTTACACACTTAAACGGATAAACAATCATAGGATGCACATAACAAAAGTGAACAGTAAATTTACATTTCATCGAAAGTGATATGTGAATGAAGTAACATGTGATGTAGTGTCAAAAGTTAAGAAGAATGTATATGGAGATGGTCTTGGATAGTTGTTTTGTATGATGGCCAGGCAATCTTTCTACGGACAAAAGAATATTATAATTCTCTAAAGTAGAGTCGAGGATTATGCATGCTCAACTAAAATTAAAAAGCGAAATAAAAACACTTCAAACAGCTGGAGACAATTAAATAAAGCACGTTACCAAGAAAAAACATGAACTTAATAATTGTTTCCAAATGAAGTAGTGATCTTAGCAAAAGAACGAACATGGTTGTTGAATTGGAAAATCAATCTATAGTTATTTAAAGATAAAGATCATGCTCGTTGAAATATAAGTATATGAAGCTCATTTCACGGTCGTCTTTTTTGAAATCTTGTCATTAGCAATGTTTTTCTACATGGATGTGGTAACCCCAGTGAGATGTAACAGGGTTCAATGGCTAACAATATCGCATCGGAGGTTGTCATGATTATTCAGTTGATCTTGATAGAGGCAGTACCTGAGATAGAGTTTGAGAGATAGAAACTGCGGGTGGCTATATATCCAGGAAGCTTGTTATTTGTCCCGATAACACAGGACAAAGATTTTTTGGGGAGGTGTGATCTGGAATCGTATCCAGAAGCCTGATAGGGTTTAATGCTCAAAAATGAAAGTGTTCAAAATCCTGACGAAACTAGTGCCATTGCATCCGTCAAGTCTTCCTGATTCTACGGCGTATATTTACTTAATCAGCAGACTCTTTGTATCTGAGAAGATATCGCGTTAAATAGAAAAAGCAAAACGAGGTAAAAAGGGATGATTGTCTGATACAGCATAGTCATATTGGCATCTTGGCCCGCTCTGCGGAACCCTCACGATCCCTCTGGTGATGTGGCAGTTCGAAGGTGACTTTACGTGCGGCTCGGAAGTGTATATGGGAGCATATTCGGGCGTCTGCAGGCGGTGAAATTTTGGACAATCAAAAGGGTGACCGTGTCACCATGAAATTGTTTCGTGGCATCGTCTGGCGTCGGCTGGTGAGGTCTTTTTGTGGGGAGGTGTGATCCGAAATCAGATCCAGAAGCCTGACAGGGTTTAAAAATGCTCAAAAATGAAAGTGTTCAAAATCCGACGAAACTAGTGCCATTGCATCCGTCTCGTCTTCCTGATTCTGGCGGTATATTTACTTCGTCAAACGGGCTCTGTATGCAGAAGATATCGCGTTCTGTCTGAAAAGCCAAACAGGTAAAAAAAGGGGATGATTGTACAGTCTGTATAGTCCATGTGGCATGCTGACTGTGCAGACCATACGGTCCATACAGCTGATGTGGCAGTTCCAGAAGGTGACACGTGGCAGCTCCAGGAGATGACACATGTCAGGCATATTTGGACGTACGGGCAGACAGCTGGACCAATCCAAGGGTGACACGTGTCACCACTGTAAGGGTGACACGTGGCATGGATGACGTCAGCAGCTGACGCAATAGGATGATAGGGAAAGTACAGCATTTAATGCATGGCAGACATGTGGACGAATTAGCAGTTGACAGTTGGCAGAATCTGGTTGGTTGTTAAGGTGCCACATGGCCCAGTCATGGGCTGCCACGTGGCACCCCATGAATGGTTCGTTGGTTACATATAAAATTTGTATGGTGTGCACGGGAGTCGAACTGGCAACCTCCTGTCCAGGCAAAGGACTAGCAGGGCCAGGCTAGCCATCCCACCCTCATTTGGTGCTTGTTATATGAGTGGCATTAAAATTATTTGAATTTGAATGTAGTTTCAAACGGAGGCGGAAAGGGTTGGGGCTTAGCCCCAGCCCACGATCCAACGCAAACACAACCATAGAACCAGCAGTAGCATGGGAGCGCGAGTGTTTTTGGAATAGCCCTCGGTTCACGGGCGGATCCCACGCGACCAAGGCCACAACCAACGGTCGGGGCCTATGTATAGGCCACGGTCCTATTTACATGCCACTGAACCAGGAGCTGGAGCGCGAAGAGGGGGCCACGCATGGGCGCGTGGCCACATGGTCGTGTAATATGACCAGGAGCGCGCCTATTGGGGGCTGCGCCCATAAACTTATTTTCCAAGTGGGTTTTATGCCTATGTTTTGGGTTTTTATTTGTTATTCAGCGTATTATTAGTTGATTTTCTCCATTTTTGGGAGATATTGGGCATTTTTGGAGCCCAAATTTTGGGAGGAAGTTGGAGATGAGCAACCAACTTCAAATATATATAAACCAGGCCTGTTTGAGGCCATGGAGGACAGTCAAGAGGCAGTCAGAGAAGAGTTATGCTGAAGGGAAGCCAAGCCAAAGCCATTTTGATGCAGGGAAGATTTTGAGGAGCAAACGCTGTCAGACCATTTCTGGGAGCTCCGGACGTCCGTTTTGCGTGTCGTTTTCTTTGCAGGGTTATAGAGATCTGGATGAACATGATCAGATCAGTCTTGTAGCCATTTGGCATTGCAGCGATGTATTTTTGAGCTCTTGAACAGAAATAAAGAAGCCTCCCCCACAGAGACAAAGGCCCGGAGACGTAGGCAAAGTTGTGCCGAACTCCGTTATCAATCTGCATGTTATGATTTGTTGTTTATATTTTCATTTCAGATCTACAAATGTGTATATGGCTATCATAATTCCTCTTCTTTCCTCATTCTTTCACTAAGTTTCTCAAATGGTTAATTAACGCATGCAAAATTAAAACTCAACCATAGTCATTTAAAAGATCCTACGGATCAATGCCCATGTCACATTTTAACCTTCCATGACTGTTTTTTTTTTAACTTTATGGAGAAAACATTGTGAACGTGGAAAAAGCATTTTCAAGCAAGGTATTAGTAAAATATTTGGTTATTTAACTAGAGGCATGCGACAAAGCGACATGATCCAGATTATTTTCGGCACGAAATGAGAGCGGAGATATAATACAGAAATGTACAGATATATATCAGATATCCAATAATATAATAGAGCTTTACCATAGAGATAACCATAAACACAGAGATACAATAATATACAATTTCTATTAATGAGCGAAATGTACAAAATTGTAGAAATACAGAGTGAAAGATTCGCTAGAATGGTGGCAGCTTATCTCTGAGAAGGGATGTGATGGCTACTCACATTCGCAAGAATATGATTGTTAAAATTAGGCTCCAAAGACCTTTTTAACATAAAGAAAATCCAAAACCCTAACCTCAGAAGATGAAAATCCAACAGTTTTGTGGACCCCGTTTTGGGTAGTTTGGTGTATCAACTTCCCAAGGGTGTAGCTTTGGCATACGATCTCCATTTGGGGTGCACGATAACTCGTTGGAAAGGTATCAATGAGGAACTTAATTTTGGGGGCTCGATCAAAGCCTTTATATATCATTGAGGTGCCTGATCGTGAAAAAGCGTTGTTTATGCCCTCAAAATGGCCCTAGAAGTTTAGGAACCGAAAAAATTTGCTAAAAGTAGTAAGTTTCCAACAAACCATTTTGAGCTAGTTGGAATAGGTGGGTGGCCACCAATATCCACCTAGATCAATCCTCCTTCCTTAGGAAGAAATGGTCTCCATTGTGTTGAGTTTTCGGGGGAGAGGGGAAAGCGCTTGTTGAATCTTAACCTTGGTGAGTTACTTGCCTTGTTGGAGAAGTTGCGATGCTTGGTTTGTGGGAGGTTGTTGAGAACCTGATGAGATTATTGTGTGCAGAAGGAATCTTTTCACTTTTCTTCAATCTTTTCGATCTACTTCTACTGGATAGAAGGCGCTTGGACTAAGGCTGTAGTGGTTGCAGTGTCCTTATGTTCACCTTTTGAACAGATTGTGAAGAAGCTGAATTTTTTAGTATGAGATACTACCTTGCAACATTGTTTAGGTGGGACATTAGTTGGAACTACCTTTGGTATCATGTAGAGATGACCCCCCAGAGTAACAATGACACTACAGGGTCGAGACTCATAAATAATATGGCGCTTCCACATATATGATCAGCCTAAAAGAACATCACAAACATCCAATGGGTAAACATCACATAATACCTCATCCTTGAAGGGTTGCATGCCATATGACAATAGGAACTATTGGCTGACACGAAGATCTCGTCGTTGGTGAAGCCACCCTATGTTGTATGGATGCGGGTGTGGTGTTGTCCACAATCCCAATTGTTTGATGACCTCTATTGAGATGAGGTTCTTCTAGCTTTCGCTATTAACAATGAAATGCAATGGGGTCCCATTCACCCACATCTTTGAATGAAAGAGACGCTCCCCCTCTTCAGGATCTGTTAGTTCTTCTAGTTGAATTGTTGCAGTCACGACAGTAGTAGTGGGGTCTGCGTCGATGATCTGTCTTCTCCCATTATTTTCTGAATCGAGGTTTGGCTACTTTTCTTTGATCTCGGCCACCAATGATTGTTTTGAGCTACATTCATTAGTGTTGTGCCAGGGGATTTTGTGGAAATCACACCACTTTCCAGTGTCTTTCTTCGCCTTCCCATGACCCTTCTTTTCTTGTGGCTTGGACTAGTTTTCGGGAGGTTGTTTGTTAGGGTCATCTTTATCATACTTTGTTTGTTGCAGATTTGCATACTCAAACTCTCGTTTGTTATGGTGCCTAAATTTCTGCTTGATTTTGACAGCAAATCGATAGGCAGATCCTAGTGATGAGATGTCTAGGAAATCCATTTCAGTTTGGATGTACCTATTCATAGCCCCACAATATTTCAGAACTAGATTTCACTCGGATTCTTTGATACTCATCTTGGTGCTCAAGGTATGGAAATAATTTGTGAACTTCGACACTTTTTCCTCCTCTCTTGCCAAAGTGTGGTCCATCTCATGTATTGGTTGTCATAGTTACCAACAGGGTAATATTGTTCCTTGATCGCATCCACACAAAAATTCCAAGTGGGATCAGCCCCATATATTCCAGACTCCTCTATCGAAATTTTCTCCCGGTAAGTTTCCCACCAATGTTTGACATGGGGGAGAGCCTTAAGGAGTGTGAAGGTGATCTTTTCCCCGTCGGAAAAATTGTGAGTAGAGAAATAACCTTCTAGCATATTTAACCATTTTTCTAGGGCATCCACATATATCTGACCTTCAAATACGGGAATATAAAAATTGACTTGTATCTTGAAAGGAGAGGTGCTTCCAAAGTGGTCGCTTGATGAATATGTGTCTATTGTTATCGGCAGGCATTGAAGGATGTGGGAAAAATTCTCCATCCTTTCGTCCCTCTGTCGTGTGACAGCTTACTCAAGCAACAAATTGATAGAATATTATGCTTCATCATTTTTCTTTTCTTCCGCCATGGAGAGTTTCTTGGGAAAGTGAGTGCGATTTTCCTCAAGAGAGACAAGCTCGAGACCCAACTTTCTATACTGGGACCTTGTCAGGGACATGCATTGAAAAATGATCAAGAGCAGCCTGATCTCATACCACTGATCTAGATTATTTTCAGCACAAAATGAGAGCGGAGATATAATCAAGAAATGTACAGAGATATATCAAAAATCCAATAATATAACAAATAATTATCAGAGATGTAACTATAAACACAGAGATACAATAATACACAATTTCTATTAATGAGTGAAATGTACAAAACTGTAGAAATACAGAGTGAAAGACTCACTAGAATGGTGGCATCTTATCTCTGAGAAGAGATGTGATGGATACTCACATTTGCAATAATATTGTTGTTACAATCATGCTCCAAAGGCCTTTTTAACATAAAGAAAATCCTAAATCCTAACCCTGGAAGATGAAAAGCCAACAGTTTTGTGGACCTCGTTTTGGGTAGTTTGGTGTATCAACTTCTTAGGGGCGTAACTTTGGCATGCGATCTCCATTTGGGGAGCATGATAGCTCATTGGAAAGGTATCGATGAGGAGATTCATTTTTGGGGGCTCAATCAGATCCTTTAACTAGAGGTGCTTGATCGCGAAAAAGCGTCGTTTATGCCTCAAAATGGCCCTGGAAGTTTAGGAACCAAAAAATTGCTAAAAATAGTAAGTTGCCAACAAATTGTTTTGAGCCGGTTGGAATAGGTAGGTGGACACCGATATCCACCTAGATCATCACAAGATATGATCTATATTTTGACTCCCATTATCGATGATCATGGTGGTGATTTGGTCTTTTATCTGATAATTGTGGGTAAAAGGATGTCAATAGGGTATTGTGACAAATCTGTGGTCATTAATAAAAAACAAGGATATGGACTGGTAGTGTTAGGAAGATAAATAACATTTGAAGGAGGGGTTTGAGGAGACAAAAGAGGGTCCACGGGTTCTACAGTATGTTGATATAAGTACAAGTAATTACATAGGTTGTGGCATTGGAGAACACAACAATATATAGAAGAATGGGTCAGGACCTTTTAGTAATGGAAATAGCATCCAATTTTGTGAAGGGATGTGATTCAAGAGAGGAAAAGGATGTAGGATAGAGAGAGTTGGGAATTTTTTGAGTAGGAAAGAGAGTAGAAGTTATTAGTGAGGGAATTTACCAAGTTTACCCACTATAGTGAGATCATAAATGAAGGCCTAATATAGGGATTCGAGATTTAATATTCGCTAGAGGCTAAATCCCCATGTAGAGGCATTATGGACCATAGATTGAAGTGACAAATATGAATGGATTAGGAGGGTGTGGAAGAAAACAAAACTAAACCCTAATCCTAAAATAGAAAAATCATTGAGGTGGAATATAGGTCCTCTTGAAACTCGGGTAGCAATTAAATGGGTTATGGGTGGGAATGGAACCTTGAGAATAACCAGAATGATCGATCGATGAGTAAATGGGGTGGAGAATTTAAGATATAAAGGAACCTAGTGTTGATAACAATCTGAGTGCGTGTATTAGCCAAATAACCAAAAGCATGATAGGATAAAGGAATCAAATAGCCGCTCTAATATCAGTTGATGGAAATTAGAGGATTGTTTTTCATGACAAACTAAAAATATGAAAGTAGGACACAATGAATACAAAGAGAAAATGAAATTGAGAACTACTTAGCTTGACTCTTCATTCCTCTAGCTAATTCTTAATAAGAGATACAAAGAAGCCACATGAATTATTGGTTTGACAAAATAAAAAACAACCATTTAGAAATAATAAATACATCTCAACTACTTGCACATATATACAAATTTTGTGCATTTATTTAATACAACTAACCTAACTCTAGAGGATTTTTCCTCATGGAGAGACACATCTGTGGTCCATATAAAAATTGCAGAGGTGCTAAGACAAGAAGCATATCCAAATCCTCTGAGGGGATGTAGAATATCCAATCATATTGTGCGGTCAAATGTGATGAACAAACTACCAAAAAAACAAAATACCATGATCATTATCAACAAATGAACACCATAGGACATTTCATGGTCTATCTACGCCCATGGACAACATATAACGTAGAATTAATGTTTGTTTTCCACCACATGCTCCACTAGCATTTCTTTGTTATAATTTCCTTCAATTCCACTACTCTATCCTTCAAAGGATCCATGGTTCTCTAAGAGTTATCGGTCCTCCAAGCAACAAGCCACTAGCTAACTCATTCATGTACACACCAAGTCATTGGACAACTCATTTAACAACAAACACCATTGAAAACGGTGGCTCACACTACTAAAACATATCATACAAATCACTTACCCAAACAATCCACTGTCACCTACACTATTCCTACATTTAGAGAGGATTACAAATGTGGAAAATTATGATGATCATGGACCAACAACCCACTCTCATCTACACTATTCCTATTTTTATAGAAGATTAGCAATGTGGAAAACTGTGATGGTCATGAGTACAAGCTTTGATACCATCTTAAAAAAAACATAGGAAAGTAGACATAATCTTCACACATTAAAAGTTGGTTGATTGATATATTCAACAATGTAATATCCACTTCTAAATACATGAAGTTTTGTGTCAAGACAAACGCACTATATTATGGCACTAACAACCTCTTCATAGAATAATAAATCATACACTAACTTAGGATTTAAATAGAGAATCTCTTATATCAAACTATATCCAACAAGCTTCTAAAACACATAAGAAGGCCACTCACATAGGCCTAATTGCTAGCATCACACACCATCTCTTAAAGCAACTAGAAGATAGTAATTTTGACATAAACAACAATAATACATATATAGTGGATAACATTCTTAAGTATAAATATTTTCTCAAACCTGCATATATTTGATTACGTCACTTCTCAATGTACAATGGGTTATAGAGTTTCTTAAATAGGTAAACCACAAGTAGTTGTAGAGTAGATACCTCTAGGTTAATTCATATTAACACTATCTCTCTATTTTGTAAACATATACAACCTAGTTTCACACATATTTTGTAAACATATACAACCTATCATTGCACACCATCTCTTAAGGCAACTAGAAGATAGTAATTTTGACATAAACAACAATAGTACATATATAGTGTATAACATTCTTAAGTATAAATATTTTCTCAAACAAGATATTTGATTACATCACTTCTCAATGTACAATGGGTTATAGATTTTCTTAAATAGGTAAACCACAAGTAGTTGTAGAGTAGATACCTCTAGGTTAATTCATATTAATACTATCTCTCATATTTTGTAAACATATGTAATAGCTCGTACAATCAAGAACTTGAACTTGAGTATTAGGGTTCCCTGGTTACTGTAGTTTTGGTTAGATATTAGTCGTTCTCTGTGGTGTTCCCATTATTGTTTATGCTCACCCCTTCCCCTACCAAATTGTGTCAATTTCATTGTAGTCAAAGGTGTTGTGTACCAATTTATTTTTAGGGGGTCCAATGTCAGTGGTCTCCCAAGGTGTGAGAAAGAGGTCATCCTTATAATACAAAGTCTAGATTGCAAAAATTTAATAGATTGAACAACATCCACTAAAAAGAGAAACACAACAATAGGTTGAAACTAGCATGTCATGATGTAATCTATGTTGAATTCAAGTGGGATGCAATGCCCTACCCATTTGCAATCCCAAGTTTACCTACAAAGTGGAGAATGTTCTAGTGTGGTGAAGTATGAGGTGTCAAATTCCATAAAACTATATCTTATCCAGGGAAAAATAGACTAGGTTGTAGGTTCACAACAATGCAGTCACCATTAGAAATGACAGATTCCTATGGATAAAAATTGCATATCTCAAAGTAGGTCAATTGTAGAAGTATCATGGATATCCAAGCTAGTGAAGGATGCATGTTTCCTGAAAGTTATTAATTCAAGGGAAATCATTCAATAGTTTATTGCAAATCATTATATGAAGGAACAATGATTGATCTTGGTTAATGACTAGGTAAGACAACATATTTCTTAAATTTTGTTGCTTTCAATTCTATGTTTCGTTTATGTCTTGGTGGGAGAATCTACCATCCAATAGAGGGAAATAATTTCTTGATATGGGTCAAAGATTCCATATATTTTACCCCCACCTATGACCTAGAGATATTGTCTTTCCCATATAAATATTTGGTTTGGATGTTATATAAAATTGGGGGAAAGAACTACTAGGTTCTCAAGCAAATTCTTGTTTATAATCAATTGGCTCACTCATGAGGGGAAAACTACAATATTTAATTGAGGGTTGTCATTGCTTCCATGTCATTGATTCCATGATTCTTTCTTTTCAGGTGTGTTATGTTTCTAGAATTAGTACCTAGGGTTTCCAAAATCCAAGTAAGGGAAGCATGAACAAAATCTAGTGAAATTCCAATATCATAACCTCACAAAGGAAAATAAGTATGAAATTTATTATAGGGTTAGACATAAAGTTATATTTACAATGAGAATATACATCACACATCATACCTCTGTCCACATTACCGAGGATGCGATTATTTTTCTAGATGGAAAAGTATATTACTTTGTGGATGAAAAATATTGTTGGATAAAGATACAAAATAGTTATGGGAAGTGAGGACTAGAAAAGGAATGCTCGTGAGTGTCAAGAATAAAAATCACAATATAAATCATCATCTCAATCACCAAATAAATTTAAATTATAAATGAAATAACAACTCAAATACCTGGATATTCGATGGTTGTCCTTGTATGATATTCATTTAATGTTGCTCCAATAGATCTCCTCCATTAGATGTTCTACAAATTTAACCAACACTCAAAGAATCAACAAAATAATAAAATAATTAACAAATGTTTTTATGAATAAATTAATTAAAAAGACTTGAGTGCATGAATACCTAAATGAGATCCTCTTGGTTTCAAGAATAATTTATTGGAGTAGTCTAATCTTGGAGCAAACCTCCCTTGTTTTGATGGAGCAACAACGAAGTCAACATTGACTTTGTTGTTGCTTGGTTGGATCGAGGGAGGTTTTCTCCAAGATTATCCAAATCCTAATTTACTCTCTATTGAACAGTGCCAACCACATCAAGGTGGAAGCTCTTATGGCCCCTCCCCCCCTGCACATCACTCTCAATTCCCCAGTACCTGATCTATCTACTAGAAAATAGTTGAAAGCAACACATTAAGATTCATGCATAGACACTAGCAAAACAACAAATTCATAAAGAAACATATGTGGTTTTGTGCATAAAGAAACAT